>DWHO01000840.1:0-17612 GCA_018247575.1 Eurytides lysithous rurik
TACTGAAGTTGCAAATGCGTTGTCAGTCTTTAAGGGAGTAAATTTTAAGAGAGGGAGGGAGGATGATAGAGGGGGAAATGAGCAAGAGTAAGAGAAGGAATAAGGGGAGGGAGGGGATAGGCCACCGGCCACCTCACTCACCGGACGAAATGCGCATTAAGCAAAAACACTTCCACTTAACGCCGATTTTCTGTGAGGTCATGGTACTAATCCGATTCGACCCGGCCTATTCAGCAGCGGGAACAGCTGCGTGGCTCTACCACCGTGAAAACACGTGTACGTGCATTTACTACGTTTTTGCTTTCCAGCGTCTATATGATATGCCTTTGGATGTCGAGTACAAATTAGAGCAAACTAGTGTTTGAAAACTGTTTAGTTATTTCTAAATATGACATGGCTCTGACCTATTATAATGTACTGTTATAACACTCATCATAATTAAAAATATGTTGGTATCTAAATTGTTCATTAACATATGCTCAATTTAATAACCTTATACAGGCTTATAAGTTTTTATTACAATAGTTTACTTAAACTAACAATTAAGTCTGAAAAATTGCTGTAATTAAAATCAGGGAGTTTTTCAATTATAATGAAAAAACACTTGGGAAATATCCCATTTGTGTGAAAGGCAAATTTAGGTTCCAAAATATACATTATAATAAAGAAACTGTTTCACATTCCACATTAAAGGATATTAATAGTCAATCCAATAAAATACAGATTAAGCATCTACATTTAACATTCTTTATGAGCACCAATTGTGGGATGTTATGGTGTGTAAGCTTACTTGAGTTGCTGCTTTAGTTCCTTGATAATCTGATCCTGCTCATGTAGCTTGCCTCGAGCATGTTCCTTGTTGGCCGGTTTGTCACCAACACTGCCACTCTCTTCACCCTGCAAGAAATCACTCTGTAATTAAGTAATGTTAAAAAGAATATAGCCAAATGGGCTAATGTAGTTGGTACTAAAATAAAAAATATAACCGCTTTATAACCATCAACTATGGAAGAAGATACAATGACTATTGGCATCAACCAAATATAGGGTAGCTTTAAGCTGTGACAAAATAATGTAAATAAGAGTACTGGAGAAAAAGAAGAGGCCACATAACGATCGCCTAAATGGTTAAGTGTCCAGTATCCGTTTTATTTCAGCTTGTAAGGTATTTTATATGGCTAATTTTGCTCTCAAATAAGTATCAATAAAAACGATAGACAAACTTGTTCATAAATTAATTTTAAAGTTTCAATTGTTTGTCAATGACAGACGAAATCTGTCACGTTGCAGCTTAATAAGGTCTGTTTAAGTGACCAGCACTGGAAATCTCTTGCTAGGTCCTTAGAGGTAAAGGATTTCAGCATACATCAGGATCGGGTTCTTCTTTTTTGATAGGGGGTGGTTTCTCATCAGGCTGCTCCCCACTGGCCGTGGTACCGCCACGTGCTGCTGCCTCCTCTGTTTCTTTACGTAACTAAAACATTACATTGCAATCTTAGTTTTAACTAGAGAGAGGTATGAATTGGACTATTTTCAAATACACTTAAAAACTATTTAACTACACTTTTATGACTTCTTTTTACAATGTTGTTGGATACCACACTTACTGATTATTATTATTATTAGATTATTATTATTATCGTCTATTTCTTTTAGGTCTCGTCTGGTTGGGATATATATACATATTGATATATAAAATACTATAGTAAATAAACTACCACTATTATTATTATTATTACTGATGGTGATAAAAACCATTTCTCACGGATACATACAGCATCAGAGATGTTGGAAACTTCTAAAAGAACACTGTTATCTTTTTCATATACAAACACCTCCTGCATTATGGAATAACATCCATATATACACTCAGACTGGGCAAAATTATTTTTGCACTCCACAAATATTTGTCCCATGTGGGGCTTGAACCCAGCGGCATAATAGCAGTTAGCGTGAGGATCACTCAATGGTGTAATGGACACCATTCATACCATCAAAGAAAATGCCCCTGTGTCATGCAACGAAACACAATACATCACATAAGATAGCAGCATAAGTTGAGAGATAAGAGTTAAGATGTAGACGCGTTATAACCAGAACGCTCGTATATTCTACAAGTGACAGTTTTGACATTTGAAGAATTTCCCTGTGGTGGAACCACTGCACTGCCAGTTATTTTACGGCCAAACAGTAATGTGTGAGCATTAATTTATTCCAGTGTGAAAGGTTATGTTGCCAGCGTAATAATTAGGCCTAATATCTTAAATCTTTAAATTATGAGTGCAGAGCAAGGACAGACAAGTTTAATGTAATACTATGTTATATGAGCAGGCATTCCGCTAACCATCAGGCACACTACTTATTTGTTTCATCAGTCTATCTCGTAAAAATCAATAATGCACTTCTGTCTTCTGTAAGACTATGAAACTTCTTTGGACAAACTATTACTATTTGTAAACCAGCAACTGATAATCCATATTTTTCTCACATTGTTGTATACATTTGAATGGAAGAAGGAAGTCCTTAGCATTAAATATGACAAATCTCACCTTGTTCAGTTCTTGACTGGTATCCTTATATTTTCTTTTGTACCTAGAAACCTCGCCTTTCAACTGTTGGTTGTGGTTTTGCAATGAGGTTATCAAATGCCTCATTTCCCTGTTGATGGGGCCAGTTTGTTCATTTGCTGCCAAATTCTGCTCGAATTCTATCCTCAGCATCTCATACTCCTTCCTCAATTGGCCTAATACATCTTCTAATTGTATCATTTCAGCTCGTAAGGCTTTCTGTCTAGCTAATTCTTCACTCTGGAATGAGAATCATTCGAAATTATTTATGACTAAATCTTACTATGGTCACAAAAGAAGGTTTGTATGAAGTCAAATTTATTTTTAGAAATTTTTATAATAGTCGTAAATAAAAACAAAAATTTTGAATATTCAGTATAATATAATAATATATCTATTTTGTGACAGCAATTGGTTTACCAGTCAAAACCACCACATATAGATAACATCAGACAAAATGTGTGTCAACAACTGTTGACAGAGTTGACTATTAGGTATCTTTCAATATATTTTTTATTTACTGCATGATCAATAGCAGAAAATATTGTAAGAATATTATTATTAAAATAAGTACTCTGGTCATTAGCTTGTAATTACAGCTGATAACTAATATAATATGCATAGATATTAATAATAGTATATATTTATATAAGTCTTTTGTTTTAGATGAAAGTCCAAAAATGTTAGCAACAATAACTTTACCTAAATATTAATAAAAAATATTAGAAATAAAGAAAAGCAAAGAAATACTCAATAATAAATTAAATATTAAACAGTCTATATGTTAAATATAATTATTTTTTAATAACAAGATTACATTTAAAATGATGCTTTACATACCTCCATCATCTCAATTTGCCTCATATGTAGATTCTTAGCGTTCTGAAGTTGGAGACGCGTTTCATCCAATGCAGTTTTCATCTGCATTGATTCATTATACAGAACAGAGAACTGGCTTTGCAGACACTTGTATTCAGTTGTCTCTACAATTACAGATTCTGGTAACTGACGTATCTGTCGTGAAAAAGATTCTTTTAACAGGTGTTCTGTCATATCAAAGTAGTTTATATGTGTATAATTATATTTTTATCCTTGCTAATACTATAAATAAAATGCCTATTTATTCTACTTTCATATAGCAATTGAGTGTTAGATCATTAATTTTTTATATGAATAGTGAAATGAGCTCATTTTTGTTTTTTTAGTTCTGAAAATTTGTCTTAAATCAGCATTCTAAGGGATTGTATAAATAGGTATTTGGATTTAAATCTCGTAATTGATATGATAAATACAATACTCACATCCATTTTAAGTTTTTCCACTTCTTTTAACGTGTCTCTGTGTTGGCGGTGTAAGCGATCTAGTTCGGCAAGACGGTTGTTGGCCAACTCCCGTTGTTCTTCTAATTCAGCTGCTACATCTTCCAATTTGGCGGCCGCGACAGCTGATAGGGGGGTGGCGCCGGTGGATCCTGTGCCACCACTAACGCCACTCGCACTTGCTCCCGATTGATGGTAACTTTTGAGTTTCTCAATTGCCTCAGCCAGATGATTTTCTAATTTGTCATTTCTGGATCTAACCTGCGAGTGCAAACATTTTTATGTTTCACTATTTGCTAAGAACACCTAACAGAAAGTAATTTTTGCTTAAGTTTAATCTGGATAGTGTAAAATTAGTTAGCCCCGTGGATAGCTGTCAATTAAGAGTCTTGATATAATTTGCACTTACCAACTATATATTCACTTTTAACGGCAAAGATTATTCATTTTGAGTGTCCTCAGTATTAGATTCATAAGTACATATTGGTAACACCTATTTGGAAGAAGACCATACACAGTGGGGCCTACAATAATGGGATCCATTGTTTTTAAAGCCATTTAAATTTTCCACAATCTGTTAATTAATTACTATCCAATGAGTAAAAGTTATAAAATAATACCTTCATGAGCTCATACTGCAAATCATCAATTTGATTTTTTAACTCTGCATTTTCTGTATCACGGCTATTGACGGCATCTTGTAGTTGAGCCACACGGAGGGTCATTGCATGGTGGCTTTCATGTAATGTTGTGCATAATGCTTGAAGGCGACGATTCTCCGCTGTGACCTCCTCATTAGTCGCACGAATTACTTCATCTAATGATGGTGCTGGCGCAGCGTCTGGAAACACAAAATTTGAAAATAATAACAATTAAAATTACAGACTTCTTATACATCTTTTGATTTTGTATTGTTTAATATATTAATTATTAATAAAAGTTGACATGTTATTAGATTTCATTGTTTTAGGTTCATTATACTTTTTTTTACTACTATATTGAACTACTTAAACAGTTCAAACCTTTGATTGGTTTAAAATTATTGTATTTTAAGGCCATTTTTCTGGAGATATTATTACATGTGCTGAAATAACTATAGTAGATAACTATAAGCTAAAATTTTCATGACATTAACCATGCAACCTGCAAAAGAATTCTGCGACTACATATTCAATAAAACAGGTAAATTAAATTTAACCTCACACAACTTCATATAAATTATTTAGATTTCTTTTAGCTAATGTTTCAGAACATGGAACCTTAATGCATTCTGATGCTTTTTATTCTAATTGAATTTTAGTAACATAAGTAATTTCTTTAGTATTGTCAACAGTAGTTTAAGTTTTCACATATGATAACCAATTACCTTCCCCTTCGCCCTTAATTGCTCTCCAAATTTTATCATTTCTTTGTTGTAAGCGATCAAAAGCTTGTAAGACCTTTGAAACCGCTCTTTTGCTCACTTGCACTCTATTTGCTAACTGGGCATCCAATTCCTCCTTGTCCCATGTTGACAACTGCATTAAGAATGATGTGGTCGCTTCATTCTCATCTACAACACAGAAATATAGAGTAAACCTAAAATAATTATCTATTCTTATTGCTTCATTTCATTAATAATACGAAAATTAAAGATTAAGAACAAATTTTTTAGTTTCATCTTGATATAGTATCATTGGATAAAATAAGTCTAGTAAGACTTAGATGATGTTTTGTAGTCTCTTTAACACTTAATTAAGTGTTACAAACCTAATAATCAGATATCATAAATTTGAAATTTCAAAAATATTACTTTTATTTTCAGATTCATCTGCAGTTTCAGCATCAAAACGTTGCAGTAAGACTCTGATGTCTTCATTCAATAAATTCCAGTAGCGGTTGACAACACATAGTACAGCATCATCCTGAGTCTGGCGCTTTTCTAACTGCTCAATCCTAGCCCTCAGTTCAGCTTCACATCGGTGCCTTTGCTCTATTCTCTAAAATTTATACAAATACTTTTTTTAGTTAAATAAGTAAAATTGTAGTAACAAACATAACAACTACAACTGTAACTAAAAGCCACAACTTAACCACAAACAGTTAAGCAAAATTCTCAGTTAAAAGCAAGATTATACTCCCCATATATTTTTATACATCAGTTACCCAGAGTACAGAAAAAAGAGTTTAAAAGTTAATAATTAGTCAATACTTGTTTAAATTTTGGAGGTTATTAAAAATAATCAAGAAGCACAAATTAAGATTTTGTAGAAAAATAAACATTAATGAAACAATATAAGAAATATACAACAACCATTTTATTAAAATAAAATAAATACAAAAGAAATAAATATTATACTGAAACAGCTGATCAACAGTATAATAGTTATGGTGGTATTATAATTGTTCAAAATTTTAAGTTAACTACTTTTACCTGTGCTAATTTTTTATTTTGAAATTGGAGGACTTTAATGTCCATTTCTTCAAGGGTGGAAACCGGCCCGATGAGATGAGGCTCAAAGTGAACCTTTTTGATAGGTGGAGGATTGCTGCCATTGCCACCATCATCTGCTGACCTCTTCGACATCCTGAACTGAAATCACTGAATAATTTGCTGGTTTTAACGATCACTCTGAAGTTATTGATTTCTATAATCTAGCTAAGCTTAGAAGGGCAAATGCAAAGCGGGCGACACCTGAAAATCTGTTACATTTCCATTTAGCAGCATTATATACGTACCTGTTTGTCAATATTGACAATTCATTAATTGTTTTAGTAGAAAAATGAAGTTGTTAATATATTATGAGTATTATCAACGAATATTTCAAACATTTTCTCAGAATTTATGCGGTAAATCTTAAATTTTATGTGATAATAGTTAAAAATTTACACCCGAAATCACCTCGGCCAACTAACCAACTTCCCATAGAGAATTTTTTTTAATTTTTGTCATAGAGAATCGACTCACAGAATATATTTTCACTTTCATGAAATTTTAATTAATATTATATAAAATTAAAAATTCATTATTTTTAAAAACTTTATTCAATAATAAATATTGAATTAAAAATATAAAATGATATCCTTTTTAATCAAGTATTATAAAAAATATTAGTGACTGGTACATGAATTATACAATGCAGCATTTAATCCTCAAAAGAGCTGCGCATCAGATACAAGTTCACATCGCCCATTTCAGCATGGATGCAAGGTATCTGATTTGTAGGCGACACACGATCTTCTCCGACAGGTTCCCTGTTCACCGTGTCGTGTTGGAAAAGCTCTTGTAACCATGGTTCGGTCACCCACATATATTGAAGCTAAGAGGAACCCAAACAGGGCGCGTGGTGTAAAAGTGGCCATAGAGGGCGCTCCAAGTGGGCTCCTAGAGCTCATTTTTGAAGTGATTTGGAGGAGGTCGTGGACGACTGTCAAAAGTGGTGTGGGCACAATCCTCTGTTCACTGCAGTCGAGGTAGAGTCGCGAGAGACGTGTAGTGTCGGGATTACGATGCAGTGTTCTCTCTATCTTTCGCGTCCGAAACATGGTCAGTCAGGTCAGTCATGGTCAGCCGTAGAACCCAAGCTCATTTTCGCCATCGGGGGCTAGAAGACCTATCGCTTTTCCGTAAAGGCTGAAAACAGCAGGTCAGTTTCTATGACCTCCAACCAACGGACTCGGTGGGGTCCGTTAGCAATATCAATGGAGGCCAAATATGAAGGCTACATATTTCAGCGCGCCTTGCCTCACCTTGAGGGCGACAAGCGATGTTCGTATCCTAAGGAGGCCAGCGCTGGCGCGGCCGCGGAGGTGTGTGAAAGCGTTTCCATAACCCTGTCTTTATGCGCCCTAGGTGAACCATCGTGGGGGTTTAAGTCAGTGCTAGCCAAGCTGTTGGATGATCTGATAGCTCACGGGCCTATTTTGACAAAGTTCTGAAAGCTCATACGACCACACAAAAAATGACAGTCCCTTCTCTTAAGATTTCATGGTCTTATTTAAAGATTATTTTAAAATAAAATGTCCATTATAAAGGCAGTGAACAGTGCTGAGGATTGCAAGACTATAAAGCCAACCCGTATCGCCGCAAAGGCGGTGCTTAACATTATAAAACTCATGACGGGTGGCAAGTCTCCGGGATACTATGAACTCAACATTGAGTACCTTCAACATGCGGGATCTCATATTTACGCACATATAACGCACTGTCATTTACTAGATGACTTAATGAAAACTCTTTTTATCCCAACAATTAAAACTAAACTGGTGACGTCTCACAAAAGGAAAACTACAGGCCTATATCCTTAGTTACGGCTTTAGCAATGGTGCTCGACTGTGTGCTTGAACAGTGTCTTCGTGAAAATTAAAATTTATGCGTTTAGAAAATATTTGTCCACGGAAAGAGCAATTCTAATCGCAACTAACTGTATGCTTAAGTTAGGTACGATGTCTTGTGGAAAAACTTCATGATGTGGCTCTTCCAGATAATTAATAAACATCATTCAATTCTGGTGTGAACACCTAACCGGCTCAAATGGACAAACGCGCCGTCGGATGAGTATATGTTGAAGTGTGGGCTGAGGTAGAGATAGATAACCGTGGTAGAGCCACGCAGCTGCACCCGATGCTGAATGGGCCGGCTCGAACCGGATTAGTACATTAAAGTGGAAGTGTTTTTGCTTCTGCGTTTCGTCCGGTGAGTGAGGTGGCCGGTGGCCCATTCCACTTCCCTTCCTATCTCTTTCTCCATCCCCAAAGGGTTCCCCCTATTGCTCCTCCCTCTCACTGCTTCTCCTTCCCCTTTTAAAAAATTTCCCTCCTTAAAGGCTGGCAGCGCATTTGCTGGTTCTGTAATGCTTCAAGTGTCCATGGGCGGCGGTGATCACTTACCATCAGATGTGCGCTTGCTCGTTTGTCAGCCTAAACCATAAAAAAAAAAGTAAGGTGGAATAACTTCGCCTTGACTCTTCACTCTCTATGTTAATCAGCTATTTGTGGAGCTTAGCGATACTGTTCTATTGATGGACAAAATATAAATTAAAGCAAATTCAGTTACAGTTTTCAATTAGTTGCGTTCGGTGGTATTGTTTTGCAATTTCCCGATGTTGTCTATTGACACGGAATTAAGTGAACATTGATTATAATAATAATAATATCATAGGACATCTCACATTGTCATCCAATCCCAAACTAGGCAGAGCCTCTACTATGGTAACCAGATAACTGAAATACATACTTATATATTTTTAAATACATATATAGATATTTAACACCCAGACACAGAACAAATACCTATGCTCATCTCACAAATATTTTGTCCTGGGTGGGAGTCGAACCCACGACCGTTGACTTTGCAGTCGAGCACTAACCACTACGCCAACGGGCCAGTCAAATTTATTAGTACCTACATATACATTGTTGTGATGATTGATTATGTATACAGAAGAACAAGTACTTTTTAATGTATCTTAAACGCGGAAATAACGGAGCGAACGGAGATTTTGATTACGCCAGAACATTCGAGAAAGTATATTAAAAAGGGAATATAGGCTATTTAACGATTTTGAGTCTAAATCATTTAGACGATGAAAAATTTAAAAACCATTACAGAAAAGGGGCGGGGGAAATACCGAGCGAGTCCAGTACTAAGCTCGGTTTGCATTGCTAGCGGAGCGGACTCTTTAAGGATTTATTATAACTAGCTCAAGTAAAATGCATACTTGAACTCTTACAAACAAATCATCGAGCGGGGAAAAAGTAGAAAGAGTTGAAATGAACTCACTCAGTTGAAATGAACTCAATCAGCGGAGTCCGTTTAACTCGCAATGACAAATTACATAGAAGCCTTTTTACTGAGTGAAGCGGACCGAACGGGTAAAAAGTTTTATTTATTTTACTTGTGCTGTTAGAATGAGTCCGCTTCACTGGCGGTAGAAACCGGGCTAAAGGATGGAATAATAATCAGAGGTTTCATACAGAAAGGGTGTACGCAGATGTAGTTTCAAAAAGTTTTAAAATGTTGTGGACCTAAACCGCTCTTAATCTTTGATTGTAATATTCACGTAGCAAAAATGTTTGTTAACATAAAACAAATTTACCCAGTAACATTAGACATATTATATAATATTTATCTATATATACATAAAAAGTTTATCGCATCTGTTTCTTGATACATAAATGCTACTATAGCAATATATTACAGATTATAACAAAATTTTGCTTTAAGAACATCACGAGTTCATGATAGCCCGATACTTGAGCTGATCTTGGAACATCTTCAGGAACACCTTATACTTCTTGTCGTGATACAGTCTCGTGTTGACATCGGGACGAACGACGTCGGCCGAGCCCCCCATATTTTCGATGGCGGCTTGCACGTTGTTGAAATATTGTGAGGCGCAAGCGCCCAAAATGGCCGCACCCAGTAGAACTGACTCCGCTTCACGAGGCTTGAGAATGGGCAACCCCGTTGCGTCAGCCTGTATTTGCACATACAAGGGGTCCTTCGATAGACCGCCGCAGATTAGCAACGACTTGAACGGCTCATATCCGGCCAGTAGCAACGCGTCGATAATGTGTCTGGTGCCGTACTGAAAAAGGACATTTTGACCGCTGTTACAATTCACTGTTATTTAGAATGGCGGAGTTGAACTATTTTTATTAAATGGGCAATATAATAATAATGCCATTGCAGCGAATAAATAAGTAAACGGCGCCTCGTCAATAAGCTCCATATTATTGCATATTTTAATACTTAATTAAAAGAAAATTTTTGACATGTCAATGAATGAAATATTAAAAAAAAAACAGAACTACTGCTTATTGAGCTGGTCGAAAGTAAACTAGATAACTAAAGGAAAATTTCCTTTTAGTGATTATTAATTGCAAGCAAAATACCTTCATCATTTACTATTCAAGACTGAACCGTGAACGGGGTAACAATACAAAATATGAATATTAATAGATTTTCATCTCAATGTGATATCGTACACCTGGTGTGGATCAAAAAATCCAAATGCTATGAAGCCTTACTCCCCTAGACTAACTGGCCTACCCGGGGCTGTTATAGAGCTTTTAGAATTTCATCTGCTGTGGCTGAGTCAAATTGGAATAATAAAAGAGATATGTGCACATATTTTCAATGATTTCTGTTCTCTTTACTATATTAAAATTTTAGAGGTCGAGATAGTGTCGTAAAGATTTAAGAATGAACAGACAGTTGTCGACGAAAGTAATACCGATGCATATCAACTTTTTATCATAAAACCGAATAATGTATTGTCTCAAGTAGTAAGGGTTAAGTAGTTTTTAACACACTTTAAAACGATAATACGTCTACTGGGTCAGGTGTATAATTAAAACAAAAATGGCGGAGCTACGTTTGCATGGTCAACTAATGTTCATTTATAGTCATGGTTGCCCTTACGTATACCGTATAAGGTTATTAAACACGCTTTCTTTTGTTTGAGTTTACTACATAAAGCATGCTTCATCTCTATAGGAAAATTCTTAAAATAACTATTCATTAACTAGCTTTACATTTTTGCTTTTTAAATGCAGACTAGGTTTTCATATAAATGGAGATATATCTTATTAATCCACCTACTGCAAATTCTCACCACGTTCAGGGTTGACTGTCCAATGGCATCAAGTCCGCCCCTTGTAATTCCTATTTATAAGGTATTGCAATAAGGTGAAAATAAATATTTTTTTTAGTTCGTAAAAATCGCGGCCCCTATTGTAAGATAGAATTGTCTTGTGTTATAAGGACGTTTTTCATACACAATGGTCACACCTACAAACGCCCAGATCCGAAACAATTATTTGTAGATCATACAAACACTTGTCCCGAGTGGGAATCGAACCCACGACCAGCGACGCCGAAGCTAAGAACTCCACAACTGCGCCAGACAGGTCATCAATAATAAATAGACGTTAGCCCAGTCGGTTCTTAAGACGGCTTACCGACAATCCCTGTAGGGTTGCTAAATAGAGCAAGGCCAAATTTTCCTCGGTGTCGTCAATCGAAAGACCGGAGATCATCCCTCTCATATTGGGGTCGGCGAGAGGCGATCGGTTGCCGTGAAAGTCCGGCCACACGTGGAAGCCTTTCGTCAGCAGACTGACGTCGCTCAGTTTCTGCTTTTTGGCCATTTCCGTCAGCAGCTGCCTTAGATATTTGCGAACCCTGAAACGCAGAAGTGCAATATGCTGAAAGAAATATATTTATCACAGAAATTCTCATAGATTTTTTTTTTATGGCAAGCGGCTCATCTGATGTTAAATGATAACCGCCCATGGACGTTTGCAGCTTTATTAAAAATTCTCCCATAAAAGGCTGTTGACAACCTTTAAGGGGAGACATTTGCGAAAGGGGGGTGAAAGGGAAGGAGGAGGAGAGAGAGAAAGGAGGGAGGAGGGGATGGAGGAAGAGGTAGGAAGGAGAGGGACGGGGATGAGCCAACCACCCCCACCTTACTCACCGGACAAAACACGGAAGCAAAAACATTTCCAGGTCCGAGCCAGCCCATTCAGCAGAGGGAGCATCTGCATGGTAATCACGAACTCCGAAATAATTAAATTCATATCACATTATTTTTTTAGTTAATAAGCTTTGACGCTTGCTTTGCGGTAGAATAACTAGCAACACAATAACCACCCCAGGCAGGCTCTACAAATGAGTTATACCACCTCCTAAAATATTTTATAAATTATTCTCTGATACATTACAACATCTTATTAATATAAGACCACAGTTTGTGGTAATCAGTTGCCATCGTCTATATACATAACCACCTTACTAAATATTGTGGTTCGAACCAACAAAACCGTGCGCACTTGGCAAGACGATCACAAGACAGACATTGGACATTGGATAATTGGCCCCGCAGACATTGGATAAATCAATAGTCTTGAATCGTACGGTACAACACACTCACTCTCCCGTAGTATATTCCTTCAACAACTGGATACCGGCAGGGTGACTAGATATGACGTGGTCCAACAACATCCCGGAGGCGCTCTGACCCGCCTCGTTCAGCCACATGTTCGGCACCATCGCGCTGAAATACGGACCCCAGATGCCCTCCGCTAGGACTGGGTTATTATTGACCGCCATGTGGCACGTGGACGTGCCACATATCAGGCCGAGCCTGGTGGACATTGCCTTGTCGATGCCGTCGCCGCGAGTGCCGATCATGCCTAGGCCGCCGGCGTGCGCGTCTATTATGGACGCGGCGACCGGAGTGCCGGGGACGAGGTTGAGTGAGTCGGCGATGTCTCCCTTCAACCCGCCGCACTTCTGCCCCGGCATCAGGACCTCGTCGCCTATCTTCTCAAAGTTACACTCGATCAAATCCCGCAATCCTATGTCGGATAGGAAACTCTCGCTCCAACCTCTTCTCCCGTCTGCGGAGCATCCGTAGTTCCATTTGCACACTAACGAGCATAGCGAGCGGCTGCGCGACCCGGTGGCCTTCCACGTGAGGAAATCTGGCAAGTCGAAAAAGTATCCGTAGTCTTTCCATTTATTGGGCAGGTGCCTCTTCAACCAGAGAAGCTTCGGCATTTCCATTTCGAGGCTCACTTTACCTCCGACATATTTGAGGATCTCATGGCCGCTTTTGTTAATGAACTCCGCCTCGGCTTGAGCTCGGTGGTCCATCCACATGATGACATTTTGCTTGTCGTTGTTCGAATTGCTCACTGCCAGTGGGTTTCCGTTTTTATCTAATGCCACCAGGGAGCATGTAGCATCGAAGCCAATGCCTTTGATTTCTTCTGGTCTAACATTTGCTGTTACCATCTGTAATAATATGAAAACAAGATTAGTTTTGTTTTGTCAGCAGTATTTTAAATAGTATGAAATTAAAATTGCTGTGCTATACTTGTCAGCTTAAATATGAGATGGTCTATCCCTATACCCAGTAATTAAGTTGCAACATTGTCAACTCAACATTAAATATTTGGTGATAGAAAACCTGGAGTAACTTCTAGACTTTTTCAGAAAGATCAGCAAAAATACCATTTGAGAGCTTCATCTTTTAGTCTCAGTGGTGACTACAAAAGACTGACAGAAAATCTTGATGCATCTCTGATAAAGATTTTTCTCCATTTGTATAATCTAATAAAAATAATAATATAATGTTAAAAGACGCTATAAACAACATCCATACCTGAAATAAGATCTTGATAGATGTTTACATAACATGGAATTAGATAAATTGTTTCTGTACTTCTTACAGTATTAAAAAAAAAGGTTTTGAATAGTTATAAAAATAATTTAATTTTTCTAAACTAAGTGTGGTGACATGGAAAAATCTTGTGTCAAAAAAAGTGGATGTCTTTTGGCTGATGACAATGATGATGAAACTGTGTTTTTACTTGTACTAATACTAATACATATATAAAATAAGCTTTAGTGTGTCCTATTGTTTACTAATGATTAATCAACTGATATATTGCCTTGTAAACTACTTAACTATAAATTATATATAATTGTTATTTCATAATTGGCGTTAAAACCTCCTGCCGCATTACAATTACTGACTGGCTTTATAAAAATAAGGCTATTCAGTAATTTATACTTAGGATAAAATATGTTGAAGCCAAATTTTTATTTGGCATTTCATCATATTTGATGGATTGTTTAAACAAACATATTTACAATACCTAAAAGAAGAATAATAATTAAAGAATAATTTGGATTAAATTTTATTTAGAAGACGATGGATAGTAGTTACAATAACAAATTATAATCCCAATCATACTTACTTTTATAACATCTTCACAGCATTTCCATATATCATTAGATGACTGTTCATAAAAATTAATTTCGGGTTTCCATATTTTAAGCTCTTTTACAGATGTCAGCAATACATGGCCAGTTTGATCGACCAGTGCTGCTCGGACACTACCTGATCCAACATCCACACCGACGAAGTAAATTTTACTCATAATTTCCTTTCACAAATAATTCTATCGAGAAAGATAATTAAAGTTATATGAAGTCCATAAAAAATTATAAACAAAAGATGACTACAATTGTGTTATTTATCTCACATTATAGAACAGACTTAACTTATCTCAGAAATATTATTCTAATTGCATAGCTTATACCCACAATAAATTTTGACCTCGATGTAGTGTTATGAGATAGGAACATGCTAACGACGCTATTCAAGTTAAGTGTTATGATAACCTTGCTTCTCCTTGATCTTTTTATTATAACAAATATATTAACGATGAATTCTCATTAAAATATCTTCATTTCTTGGCAATAAGTACGGATGATATCTTTACCTTTTATATTTATTCAAAATGCTTTTCACAAACAATTCCCTGTATTAATATTAAATACATTGGTCAAATTCAAGCTTCGCGCCAAATAAAAAAAGTCATTTCATATAACAAATGTTCTATCGCATGTACAGATAAAGACAAAGACGTCAAGTCACTGGCGTTATTTAAATTTGGCTGTCAACCTATTTAACTTAGTAGTTATTAATCTTTCAACGTAGTTTTTTTCTTTAAATAAATTTCAGATATAAATAGTTAATATTTATTATATTATATATTATAGATTTTTTTGTCATATTTTAAAGGTTAAAATTTATTATTACAATATCATTAACTTGCACTGTATTTATCAAATTACTTGTTTAGAGTAAGTAGGTCATATTTATACAGGTCACGAAACGTGTAAAATATGCATTTTTTCTTTCATTGTATCAAACTAAAATATAAACTATCATTATTTTTTTATCAATTTGCTAATTTTGAAACTAAACTCGGGAAACTGAGCTATAAGCTTCAAGAAAATATTTTATACATATTACATGTATTGAAGAAAGTTGTTTATTATTTAAAACTTTGAGCTTTCCCTTCGGGTCGTATAACTAAAAAAATAAGTGGATTTAAAATATTATAGATAGACTAGGATACAAGTCTACTTACACGTGGTCAACGATTCGTGATGGTTCGCGCGAATCATTGGCCATTGTCGTTTGCGTTCCCTTATAAGGACGTAGGTGGTATGCGCATATAATTTATTGCACGTGATAATGCGTCAACGGGATCGCATATGGGCCATCAAATTCTCGTGTACATGTCCTAAGATGGTTCTGAGTAAATTCATAAAAGCTCTCACCAACGAATTAGAATAGTTTTTAACTTTTCCAAATATTTAAGCCATATCTCCTTGAGCTATACAGACAGTGTAGCGTTTCTCGTGCGGTTACTAGCGTTTTTCCCAGAGGGGCGGAGCTTCGACGTGCCCGTCGAATAAATTGACTTAGCAGTGCGGTGCATTAAAGTCGATGTCCCACAAGGAAGCTGTCTGTCACCACACCTGTATGCGATGTAAACGAAATACTTTCTTACGCTGGTGCAAATGGCTTCCAATAGGAATAAAGGCGTGCTGTTGGTCCTTTATGCAGACGACAGAGAGTCCTTCACGTCTTCATGCAAGGTGGCGATTGCGGCAAGGAAAATGCAGCACCAACTGGACCTGTTGCCTGAGTGGCTGGATAGATGGATGTCAGTGAACGTAGACGATACGTCCGCCATCTACATTAGGCGCATCAAAGACGATAAACGAGTCTGGCGATAAAGGGTGAAAATTCCATCCAGTACTTTGAATGCGGGATAGTACGAGTCTGTCTGGGTCCTTTGGAGTATAACTTATATGCCGTTGTGCTATACTTTGTCAAAGGCTTTTGCAACATCAAAGAGAAGTAAATCTACAAGAGTTTTTTTTCCTTTTAGAGCGTTGTAATTTACGATTTGGGAGCATGTGCTAGTTGTGTATCCAAAGAACCGTTGTGGTTTTGTGGTTGACATACATTTGTTTGGCGATAAATCTACTAAAGCGTGTAAAATGGATGGTTTGTCATAGCAATTCTCACATAAAGGCGCTTCAATACTTAAAAGAGAAATAGGTCGATTATTATGCGATGAAGAGACAACTTATGATAGATGATCGTACCGACGTCAGGGCGGTCCGGTCAATCATTGTGTATTAATTTGTATTTAGCGATTTTTGGATCGCGCATGTCTACCTAGAAATAGCGAGGAACTCCATAATTTCAACATATAAAATCAATGCAAAATATATTTATTCAAATAGGCATTTACAAGCACTTTTAAATCGTCATTTTTACATTTTGTTCATGAGAAAGCTACTACCGGCTCGGAATGCAGTTCTGTTAAGTAGAGCCGGCGAGAAACTCAACAGTTGCTCTTTTAAAATAACGTTACAGTATGTTAAGTCTTAATACAATGTAATAGCTATCCCATATATGAGTCAATCATTTAAATTCCACGCATTTTGATCTACCAAAACTCTTGAACAGTGAGTGTAATAAGCTTATAGCAAAAAATGTTCTTAATTTTAGTTTTGAAAGGGCCAAGTGGTAGATCTAAGATATTTTGTGTAATTTTATTGAATATGCGTACCAATGCACATGAAGGATTTTTTCACCCTCTGGAGACGAAATCGAGGTGTTACAAGCTTATTTTTTTTCTAGTATTCACTGTGAGTCTGTCACTAATTTTTATAAAATTTTTAAAATTTTGTCGAATGAACAATATATTACAAAGTACCTATATATTGTGAGACAATGTGGTAGAGCCACGCAGCTGTTCCCGCTGCTGAATGGGCCGGCTCGAAGCGGGTAATTACCACGACCTCACAAAAAATCGGCGTAAAGTGGAAGTGTTTTTGCTTCCATGTTTCGTCCGGTGAGTG
>DWHO01000841.1:0-17607 GCA_018247575.1 Eurytides lysithous rurik
GCACAAGCGTTTCACTCATCCTTCCTTTTATCTCATAGCCCGATGGGACGGATAACCGACACGAGCGGAGGGAGATAAGACGCAGAGGCGGTGACATTAAACCGACCTTCTTTATAACGACTTCTCAAAGCGACCGCTAGATGGCGTCGACAATAAGCCGGGACCGACTTTTTACATGCCCATTCGACGCATAGATGATCTTACTTTTCAGGCAATTGGGTGATCGGCCCGTTATGCCCACTAGGCCATGGCGGCAGTCATTATAATAGTGTCTGATCTACATTTCTATGGTAATCCCTTTGGGGCGTAACATGTATCCTATACAGAATATACTAAAGTCTGTAAGAAATAGACAATAAAATGCAATAAATCACATAGGATTAGTAGTTGCAGAAGTGTGCATTAAATTTCAAAGAAAAAAAAACTAGTCACATTTTATAATATTAGTATAGATTTTGTTTAAAACTTAATTATTCTTTTATAGTATACATTATGTGCACATGTCATATTGTTTGTATTGCTTATGTTTGTAACAAGTATCTGGCTAAAAGAAAATGGTACTATGTTTTAGTTTAAGATTCTGATTATTGCCAAGGTCAGACCTCGTTAAACCAATACAATCATTTTACCTACATAAAAGAATGCTATAATGCTTTGATTCACCCTTATGCACATTGCTCAGTGAATAAAGTATGCAAGAAATTTTGTCAAAAATAGCGTTTCGATTTCAGGAAGTGCGCGAATGTTTGAAACTGGATCCGGAGCACAAAAAGTGTTTTCCATTTTACAAGAAAGTGAAAAAAGTGGACAAGTTATTTTTGGACTGTGAGGAGCATAGCAAATCTCGCGACTTCACTCGCTGTATAGAGAGCGCGAACAAAGTGCTCAAGATCGAGGACGAAGTCACTCTCGTTGTGTTCGAGGCCAAAAAGTGGCTTTGCAGTTGTTATTCTAAGGTTGGTATTAGTTTTAGACTATTTTTTTTTAATGTTTAAAGACTTACATCACTCGCTTTGAGATTGCTAGTTATTCTATTTTATTTGGTATACAAAACAGCAATCAGTAATACAAGAATCACAGTAAATGAATATAAATCAAACAATTGCCTTGTTCACCAAAGACAACATGCTATTTCATAATTTATTTATACTTATAATGACAAATGTTATGACAGTATCGGAAAAGAGAAAAAATAATTAAAAAAAAAGTAAATAATAATAACATACCAGCAGATAAAATAACATGAATTATTCTTGTCTTAAGGTGAAATATATCTAAAGATTCATTATTTTTTAACCAGTTTATTGTAGGCTGCACACATACTATAAATAGGATGATTTTTAAGCGAACTTAGTTCTGCAATGAGGAATATAGAACATTCTACTAAAACGCAGTAATTTTAAAGCATATCTTAGTTTTATTTGCAAGGCCATTGTTAACACATGCATTGGAATGTAGCAAAGGGTCAATCGGTTTAAAACAAGCGGGGACAATGCTATGCTGATCCTGCATAAACAAAAGTATGTTGCTATTAATGAGAACAATTCTATTATCATATATTTATTATTCTATTATCAGATATTTTAGTACTACTGCTGATTGATAATTCTTTAATAATTTGTTTGAAAGTTATAAGGATTTCCAGTTTGCAAATTGTGTCTGTCTCTAAATATAGCAATAGATATAAATTTTGCTAGTTGGCAACAATATTATGTTACGTTTTTTTTTGTATCTTATATTTAGATAAATAATATATATATATGTCTTTTTAGTATTTGGAGTATACTGTTGTTTGAATGGCATTGTTTATTCAACAAAGTTTTAGTAATTTTATAAAAACAGTGACAGACATGATGAGTACTAAAAATAAAAATAAACTTGTAAGACCTCAATTTTGTCTCCAAAAGGTGTAAACATCCTCCATGAGCCTGAGCATATGCATATTTAATCAAAATTCCATAAAATGTCTCGATGTACCATTTGGCCTAAAACTAAAATTAGTAATAATCTGTTGCATAAATCTTACTTTACTGTTCACGTGTTTCTGGGATAGACATACTATTACATTGTATTAAGCCTTAACATAGTGTAACAATATTTTAAAAGAGCAACTGTTCTCGTTGGCTTTTCTTAGTAGAACTACATTTCAAGCCTGTGGCAGCTTCCTCACGAACAGAATGTAAAAAATGACGATTTAAAAGTGCTTGTAAAGGCCTATTTGAATAAATGTATTTTGATTTGTTTGCTGACGGCAGGAGGAGCTTTATACGGAGGCAGTAGCGGCCTGTGGAGCGGCGCTGGCGCTGCAGAAGGACGCCCGAGTGCTCTGCGACAGAGGCGACGCCCTCTTGGGCCTGGAAATGTTCGACGACGGTCAGTACTACTTACCTTTCATACATGGCGATGCGGGTCTACCCTAACATTGCCCATAGAATCCACTAAAAAGATAGTAGGAAAGTTTTACAAATACCTTACCTTTTAAATTTAACTTTTATACATATCATTTACTTTATTATATAAGTGTAATTAAAACGATGCTTTATAGTAAAATCATGATATTAATCCCTATCAATATTGCATTATTATTAAATCTTCAGTGGCATAATGTACAACTATTTTGTTCAGAAAAAATCATATAAAATGCATAATACAATGTCTTCCGAAGCTCTTATGTTTAAACTTGCTTTCATTCTATTTATTTGCTTTTCATATTTACCTGCTTTGTCACTGAGGCAATTTTTTCTATATCGACGGTAGGAAGTGATTTCGTCGTATCTCGAATAATCCAACTTAACACCACAGCAAAAAAATGACTCAAAAATTCATAATTCATGAATAGAAACATTAATTTTTAAAAGTTTTTTTCTTATATATATTTAGTATATTTATTTAGAAACTTTGCTTAACCCTGTTAACTGGAATACCTTAAAGTTACTTCATTGGTTTTGGAAATTTTCGAGATACATTTCATCGGCTTTCTGCTGTCTATATGTATAGTAACTTTATGTTATGGTAAATTTATATAAGTGATGACATTTTCATGTTTGTTTGTGCAGCCATTCATACCTTCAAAGAAGCATTAGAACTAGACGAAAGTCTGCAGCGAGCCAAGGACGGTCTCAGCAGAGCGCAGAAATTGCAGAAGCAATCTGAGCAGAGAGACTATTATAAAATATTAGGTGTTAAGAGGTGAGTGTGGCAATTAGTATGAATATTGATAGCATTTTGAATGATTGTTTAATAATGTATTTGAACTCGTAAAGTTGAAGTTTCTAAATTTCTTTTTATTAGTTTTAAACTATAACTAATATATTTAAGTTACAAGTTTTGAATATTGATATTTCATATATCATATATTTTACATAGGTATAGTTAATAAGGTCCCTTTGCAATAACTTCAATGTGAAGAAATATTATTGCTCGGACTACAAACACACAAATGCCAAGGTGGTTGCAATTTGTTTCGGACAATTCCTTGTATATTTTACTACGACAAGAGAAATATAACGGAACGACTACTTCCCTGAGGCCATGGTGTACAATTGTACCATGTGGATATGTTGATATGTGTTACCAGGACGGCCACGAAGCAGGAGATAATAAAGGCGTACCGCAAGGCGGCGCAGAAATGGCATCCCGACAACTTCCAAGGCGACGACAAGAAGGTGGCCGAGAAAAAGTTCATCGACATCGCCGCCGCCAAGGAGGTAATTTATACCACTTTCGACGGATTGCTGATTGAATTTATATATAATCGGTGGCGGTACTACCATACAAGCCCAAAAGCCCGGCTTGCCCCACTAAGGAGTAAAATTTATAAATCTTAATTAGCACATAACTCCCGTATAATTTATTTTTCAATTTGAGCGTTGCGGGTATTATGAGCTAGCCAAGCCGGGCTTTTGGGCTTGTATGATAGTACCGCCACTAGTTATAACCAGGTGGGTAGTCTTTTGACAGATGCGCGTTGCTAGTCTCACCTCCGTGTACACCCTCCCCCGCAGATAATCACGCAGGGCGGTGTGACGTACAAGAATGAGCCGTGGCACCGCGAGTGCTTCACCTGCACCCACTGCGACACCTCGCTGGCCGGCCAGCGGTTCACGTCGCGCGACGAGAAGCCGTACTGCGCCGAGTGCTTCGGCGAGCTGTTCGCCAAGCGCTGCACCTCTTGCACCAAGCCCATCACCGGTGAGTGGCCGCGCTCGGAACTGCAATGGGGATTGTGACTACACAATCCCCCCTACAACACGGTTCTTACAACGCGATCTCGTGCCCCTCGTATAGCGCGTGTTTTGGGTAGCGATACTACCACACAAGCCCGAAAGTCCGGCTTGCCCCACTAAGGAGTAAAATTTGTAAATCTTAATTAGCACATAATCCCCGCTCTAATTTAAACATAAATTATTCGGGAGTTATGTGCTAATTAAGATTTATCAATTTTCCTCCTTAGTAGGGCAAGCCTGGCTTTCGGGCTTGTGCGGTAGTACTGCCACTGCGTGTTTTACCCCCCCATACGACGCGGGGATTTCCAAATAATCATCGTATCAAAACTGTTTTTTGGAGTTTTGTAATTTATTCGAAATGACTGTTTTTTAGTAACATATGTATGAGTTTTTCATTTTGTTTGATTTCGATCAAACGCACATATTTCGTTCAACGCTTTGAAACGAAGTTTTTAGTGCGAAAAGTTAAAGTTGAATCGTTTGTACATAACACGTTATACGGGGTCATACCAGCGCGTTTTACGAGAATGCTCGTACATTCGCGAATTAGTCGGGAGGACTAAATTTTACAAATTTAAGGATTATTATTATGTTATATCACTATACTCTTTCTCCAGGTATCGGCGGCACTCGTTTCATCTCGTTCGAGGACAGGCACTGGCACAACGACTGCTTCATTTGCGCGCAGTGCAAGACCTCGCTGGTCGGAAAGGGCTTCATCACCGACGGGCAAGACATCATCTGCCCCGAGTGCGCCAAACAGAAGCTCATGTAAACACGCCACCACACAAACACGCACCCGCCGCGCACCGCCTCCGTACTCCCAACAAAAACAAAACAAAACCTCCGCCATACACACCATTCGTCCACAACTTACCCTTTGGGTGCACATTTAAAAAACATGTCGCTAATTTGTGACATTATGGGTCGGCACAGCACGAGGTACACTTTGATAACGAAATCATTTCTCCCGTCGCAACTGATACAGATTACTTTGAAATGAACAAGAATGAACTTGTTAAATGCTGTCTCATTTTCGACGACGTATCGGAACGTCATGTGCGACCTCGGCCAAATTAATGCATGTCAAAGTCAAAAATTCTTTATTCAAAATTGGATTGATTTACAATCACTTTTTGACGTCATTTGATTCTACTACCTGTTCGCAAAAAAATACACATGACGTTCTGATACGTGGAATGCGGTCAAATGGTTAATATAGACGAACAATATGTTTGCCCACAACTTGTATTTTGAAAGTTTGGCAAATAGATATGACAATAGGACGTTACCGAAATAGCAACATTCTAGATATGGCGGGCGGACGGTGCGCGGTACTAACGCTTCGAAACAACTAACACCGCGGGAATACGAATCGAACTTAATTGAAAAAAAAACGCTAAGAGACATCTCTGATGGATGTTTTGTATCGGCACCATTTCGGCGGGAGTGCGCGCAAGTGGCCACAGATTAAAAAGCACTGGCAGATATGTCACAGATTATATTAACGATTTTATAATCTGTCCCGCGTTCCAAATTATCGCCTGCTGTATACACAAGTATACATTTGTCGTATTAAAATGTTAATTTTTTTGTCTTGTTGCGGGAATAGCCTTGGGTAATTTGCGATCGGCCAACTTCCATGCAGTCTTGACGACTGATAGCTTCCAGCTTCGTGTGGTACCATCGCTTATCACCGATATCACATCCTCACGATGTTTCTATGCTTTGTGCAACGACAATACGGTGCTACCGTCAGTCGCAGCAAAGATCAGGGAAGGCCCGGCGGCAGCTGCCCCGAGGAGCGAGGTCGACCCCAAATAAAGTAGTTCGCATTATTTTTGTAAGAAAAGGGAGAACACGAAAATCACAAAAAAAACGTCTTAAACATCGTGGATGCACAAATAAAGAGTATTTAATTTTTTGCTTATCTTTTTTTTCTGTTTCTCATTTAGTCATCTTCTATACCGGATTTCAGTTAAAGTCTGTTTATATATTTTGGTTGTTTATTTAACCGTTGTCACTAATTTCCGAACGTCGAAGGGGCGTTTCGTCGTGTATGTTGCAGAGGACGCTAATCGCCGTACTATATCGCTTTGGCTGTTGTCTTAGTAGTACTTTAGGTATTTTTTATATTGTCAATTCGTCTAGTGCAATTCACACGTTGCCTTAATAACATATCTAAGTCAATTTCGAGAGTATATATTTTGTTTAGTGTTCATCTTAAATGTTAAACGAGAAGATTTACAACACCGACGCGCCGTCGCGTGGTCTATTTTCATGGTTATTGCTAGTTATAGGCCCCCGTCGGAGTGGCGGGGGTCGCGGCGTTAATATAATGCGTAACATTAACTGTAAGAAGTTTTAAACATAGTACGTCTATATTTAAGTATTTATTTTTACGAGAAACGCACTTATTACGCGAGGGGGGCCGGCGGTGTTGCCATGCGAGAGCGCATCCAGTCCCTAGTGTTGCCATATTGCCGCCGGCCGATTGCTTCCTAACACAAAACCGTTAAGCGACGTTACGTCGTCTAGTTCTTACTAATAATTAAAAAAAAACTATTTTGGCTCTCGACTAAGAGATCGTTACATAATGTAATTGAATAGTATCCATATTTTTACATTATAATATTTTCTAGTGTTAGCGATAAGTGAGTAACATCTGTGTTTTGAGACGACCACGACCACGTTTGGGGAACACTTTATAAGGGTTATTTGTTAAGGGTTAAATTATTCAAATGTTGATGAAAGTATATTTATAATGATGTGTACACAAAAAAAACCGCTTAGCTGTGTGATCTGATCTAATAATTCTTTGTATCTACCCATAGATTGTATAAACTATGAAAATTAAATAAAACTATTTAAAGTAACTTAATTGTGAGTTGTTATTGAACGCCTTCCCAAATCCTTAACAATCTATACCAGTGATTTTCAAACATTGTTTTTCTTTTCGGCCATTTTCAAAACTGTTTTACTAGTTTCTGCGAATACCTT
This sequence comes from Eurytides lysithous rurik, assembly GCA_018247575.1. Lineage (NCBI taxonomy): Eukaryota > Metazoa > Arthropoda > Insecta > Lepidoptera > Papilionidae > Eurytides > Eurytides lysithous. The sequence goes on from DWHO01000841.1 coordinate 7,227, forward strand.
TCTACATTTCTACCATATTCCCAAAACTCGTCAAAATATGTAAAGGTTTATTCTATTAGAGGCATGTTTGTCTTGTCTCATCACTTTACTCGCACTTTTACTCATTGATACATTTTACCAAACATTGACAGGTGGTGAGAATATCCATGTTAATCAGGTAGAATAAAAATAAGAATATATTATAACACGGTAATCTTATAACGCATTTTCATATAACGCGATTTCAACCCCTCGTATAACACGGGTATTCCCGCTTATAACGCGGGGACTTCCCACGTTATATTTATATACTGTGAAACTATTACATATGCATAAGTTTTTTATTTAAAATGTTCTTACTTTGATTTTAATAAAACGTATGTACATATTTCGTTTACAATATATAATATAGTTTTTTCTAATATTCCATTTAAACCCTCTCGAGAATCATATATACATAACGCGTTATACGGGATCGTAAAAGCGCGTTATACAGGAAAACTCCTACAAGGTGTTTTCATATAACGCGGAACCATTCTACAGTGTATACTTAGGGGATTGCTGTATACTTAATCTGTACAAGCAAATGTGCAACCGCATTGCAATTAATGTAAGTTTAATAGAAATTGAAAGATCATCACACATTATACAAGAGAAAACTATTATTTCAATAAAAAAATATTTAACGTAATAAACAATGATAATATATATTAATGATACTAAAAGCTAATTTATATGATACTAATAGTTTTGTAAAACAAAATATGAGAGCAAAATGAAAAGAAAAATTACCTATAACATATATGAGAACAATATCTTACAAAATAAATTAATACATAATGATGCTTAAATAGAAAATAATTCCAAAATTAGACGTCACAGGAAATGTTTTGCATAGTCTAAAAAATCGAGAAAAGACAATTTTTAAATCTGCCTGGGGAAACCATGGCATTCTCCCCAAAAGCATTAAGGTACAAGGATGTGTTTCAGTTCTAAAGGCGATACACATAGAGAAATAACTCAACATTGAGAAAGATAATTTTATATTTATAAATAATGCTATATTATATCTTAAAGCAGAGCCATACAACACTATTGGGTGCAATTTGCACATCTCATCAAAAGCGGTATAATATATACAATCATAATACATAGTAAATATATTTACAGTTTCTTCTTATTGACTCACTTTGGTAAGATCGTATATAGCCTATAAGCAGAAATATATTCCTTTAATTTGTTTTTTGCGCAACTTTTACAATATCTTACAGTGCAACGTGAAATCATACAAAATTATAGTACTTAATATCGCAATAATAAAATGTATGACACATGTCTATATTTATATGTGCAGGACGCATCTCTTACAAAAAGTATTTGATGTAACATATATTTTTTAATTTTAATTGTAAAATGAAACTGCTACGAAATTACTGGAGTTTTTTTTAACAATTTAAAATTTAGTTAAGTACCTCGAACAAGCTTGACCAAATCTTATAGCTGGCTTCTATAAGATATACCGTTATTTTTGTACCCACAAACGAACCATGTTGTTACACTAAACGGTACTAGTACGTGACCCGCGCTCAAGTATCAATCGACAGAAAACGTACTAGTACGTTTCCCGCATGCAATGTGTTAATAGGTGGCCAAAGCGAATGCTTAAAAACCTATGCTCAAGTTTAATGTTAAATTAGTAGAATCAAATGACTTCAAAAAGTGATTGTAAATCAATCCAATTTTGAATAAAGAACTTCTGACTGACTTTGAATGATTAAACAACACAAGATTAAACTTGAGGGAAGATAAGTTGAAATACACGTTTCAGATGTGATGGCCATAATTCTTTTATGTTAAAAACTTCAACAGTAAAAACTGAAGTGGATTCTTCCACTTTTTTACTAACATTAATGGCTTAACGCTACAAAAGAGTACATGAGAAAAAGACCTAGTTATATGTTTTACACGTCACGACCCTCAATTTCGGGTTGCCTCATTAACTGATGTGTTAGTGAATTTCATCATTTATTTCATACACTTTCGAAAGCAGGGCACTGAGCGCTTCAATGTTCGCTTGAATAAAATAGCAGTCTGTTCACTTGGAGACATTTAAAAACAATTCTACGCATGACATGGCCAGTGGCAGTACTACCATACAAGCCCAATAGCCCGGCTAAATAGCACTCAAATTTAAAAATAAATTATTCGGGAGTTATGTGCTAATTAAGATTTATAAATTTTCCTCCTCAGTAGGGCGAGCCGGGCCTCTGGGCTTAAGGTAGTACCGCCCCTGGATATGGCGACGTGTTCGTAGACTGTCCCAACACCATCAAGTAGCGTCAGCGGGCTACTCGCAATCGTCCTCATATCAGTCGGTCCCAAAGTACTTCTGGCCGAAGTGGTTCGGCGCCACTGGGTGCAGCTCCGAAGTCAGGATCTTCATCTTGGGCACGTAGTCGACCACGGCTTGAACGGCCGCCGGCGTGCAGAACAAGTTGGAGAGGATGATGCGTTCCTCCTTCACGCCGTGCTGGGTCAACACGTTCACCGCCTAAAATATACGTGTCGTATGTGACAGTGGTCATCAGCCAATCTTACGGTGATAGAGTTGCGCAGCTGCCCTCGCTGTTGAATGGGCAGGCTCGAACCGGATAAGTACCACGACCTCACAGAAAATCGGCGTAAAGTGGAAGTGTTTTTGCTTCCGCGTTTCGTCCGATGAGTGAGGTGGCCGGTGGCTCATCCCCCTTCCACCCCTTCTTCCTTATCTCACTTCCCTACCTTCATCTGCCTCCATCCTTATTTCCTTACAGACCCTCCGGCCCCTCCTCTCTCTATCATCCTCCCCACTCTCTCTTTTAAATATTCGCTCCCTTAAAGGCTGGCAACGTATTTGCAAGTTCATTACTCTTGCAAATGTCCATGAGCGGCGGTTATCGCTTAACATCAGGTAAGCCACTTGCTCGTTTGACAGCCAGCCCTAAAAACACATGAATCTTAACCGAGTACGGGACAGTTTCGCTTTGCATAAAATCTATTCCGTATGGTCACCGCTAAGGGTTCAGCAGAAAACGGGAACATTCCCACTCAGGACCCTACGCACGCTCACGTCGATCTTATTTCAGATAAACACCAGGCTGGAATACAAGTACATTGAGAACAGGCCATTCTACGTGGCGATTCTCAAATACATCCACCTGCTGTCCAACCGAGCCTGCCATCGCACCGCGTTGGAACTGGCCAAGATGCTGATGAACCTGGATCCTACGGATCCACTCGCCTTGATCTTCATAATCGACGTGCTGGCGATAAGGGCAAGGGAGTTCGAGTGGCTGATCAAGGCGATTGAATTCTGGAAGCAGGAGAGAGGCGCCGAATTAATGTTCAACATGAGATTCTCTAACGCGCTCGCGCATTTCCATGTGGCGCGCAAAGCAAAAGGTTTGTCATTTCACTGTTGGAAAAGGTTAGATCAAATAAAACTAACTGAAAAGTACTCCTTTCAAATTTCCTTCCTTCTAGGTTCATTTATGACAAACTGGTGAGAACTTTATTTTTAAATGTACAGACATTTAAATGTAATGTCATCATTTATTCTAACATTATCAAAACATTTATTACACAAATATATATTATTAAAATTCCATTGTAATGATATATGTTTAGGAACAAGCGTGATATAATAATGTGTTTCGTTAAAATTCGTCGTTAAGGCGTTTAAAAAAAAATATAATGCATCAAGCATTGGGATCGTTTTTTCATAGCGGCCTCATTTTCAGGCGACGTGAGCAAGGCGACTCAGATGCTGCAAGACGCCATATTGGCTTTCCCGAAAGTGGGCTATCACCTCTTGGAGTTGGCGAACATGAGCGATGCCAAACGGATCACCGAGCATCAGCTGTTCGCTCTGTCCCCTAGGGATTTGTAAGTATCTTCTGTTAAAAGGTGACAGAAGAGCGCCCACGGGCTGGCTGGTTTTAAGATTTCTCCGGCTCATTTTAAGAAGATTTCTTCATACGCGCACTCTGCAATTACAAGTTGTACGACTTAGTTGCTTAAGCCGCTAGTGGTTCAACAGCCAAGCGGTGACGTGCAGGTAGTACTCTGTTGCTGTATGTGGTTAGTGTTTCCGGCTTAGTTACTGGGAGATTTACATGGAGAGGGTTCAATGGTGGTAGAGCCACGCAGCTGTTCCCGCTGCTGAATGGGCCAGCTTGAGCCGGACAAGTTCCACGGCATCTATGATGCAAATCGCAATTGAGATTGAAAATGCAAATCGATGTTGAGTGGAAGGGCTCATCTCCCTCCCGCATCTTCTTCCCTCTCTCACTTCACTCCCTACCTCTGACTCCATCTCCTCCCTTCTACACCCCTCCCGCACTCTCTCTCCTCGCTTTCACTCCTTCTACAAGCTCTTTGTCCCCCCCCCCTGCTTAAAGGCTGGTAACGTATATGTACGTTCTGCAATATTACAAATATCCATGGGTGGCCGTGATCTCTTACCACCAGGTGAGCCGCTTGCTCGTTTGTGAGCCTACGCCATAATAAAAAACAGATATAAGTTCTTAAATCCTGTGGGTGACGACCACAGCGGGCGCACACCTCGATGGTCTCACTATTGTGTTACTTAAAAGAAAAGTAGCTGATCATGGACGAATGGTCCATTGTCCTTTTGCATTCACGCACTGGATGCACTTGCTGTCGACAGGGCGCACACGAAGAAACTGCAGGAGCTCTATGTCGTGTTCGCCCATTTCGCATCGGGAAGGTGGCGCGAGCAGGAGCCGTCGCAGTGGCTGACGAAGACGATGTTCGACACCATAGCGCTATTCGAAGCCAGCCCGGAGATCCAGGCAAATTAACCACATAATCCTTCCGACCACTTACTCTAACCGAGCTCGTATGGCCGTTACTCAGGACTCCTGACGCCCATAGTCGACTGATGCTGCAATTGACGGCATTAACAATGTGGCCTGATGATAGCGCAGTGGCTAGAACATTGGTTTCGGCGTCGCTGGTCGTGAGTTCGATTCTCACTCGGGACAAATGTACCATCAATTGTCTAAAAAGTCGTGTATGTAAAACGCACTTCAACGCATATTATTTCTATCTGAAAATAAGGGCAGTGATTTTTTTTTCAAAGGCCTCCCTTATAGAGTTCGCCTGGGACACGTCACATAGTATGCCGCCAAACAGCAATGTGTAAGCCCTACGTGTTCTGGCTTGAAGGGCAACATTGCTAGCGTGATTACTTGGCTTAGAGATACAAGTCTCGTGCATCTAGTTGCCTAGATGTATGAGACGGTGTATTTTTTTCATTCGAGCCGCACTGTTGTAAATTAAATGCGTGGCATATAGTCAAGTTATGGTCACTCGTCACTTCATTAAAAAAATATATTTTGGGCATTACAAAAATATCAAAGGTATTAAAAAGGCTATAGATGTATGTATTTACATGGTTAGTTACTCTAAGAAGGCTGAAGGAAGTTATTTTGAAAGATATTTCTTTATAGAAATAATTGTATGTTTTTTTTATATAAGAGTTAATCACAAGATTGGTCCCACGATGTCATTGATATCGGGATTTGAACTTCGAAGATACGGAAACATATCGACGCTGGAAAGCAAAAACGTGGCAACCAGCAAAACCAAAAATTTTCACCACACATCCACCAATCGACTTGATTTATTTAGTGATTTTAACAATGTTATTAAAGATAATCACTCCATGTGTCATTTACTACGTTTTTGCGTTCAAGCGTCGATGTGTTAATGCAGATATTGGTAGTTTAAATCGAAGTCGATTTTTCGTCGTTTTAAAATGATTTTTTTAACATTATCAATCCATAAGCAAAAAAATAGTAAGAACATCAGTAATTCTTTTGCGCAAATATTCCTTGGAATGTACGTGTCCCCTCTTATGTCGGTACTCCGTTAGATAAATAAGACAAATTCAAATTGATCCCCTACAGCAGCGGTCGGGGAACTTTTTTAATCATTACCCCAAAATATTTTTGTGTAAGTTGATATTACCCCCATGGCGAAGATGAAAAAAAAAATCTAGTGGTGGGGAGTGAGATGGCGTGGCCTGCATATGTTGCTAAATTGTTTAAGTTGAAAAAAATACTAACAGGTTTATAAAATAGCAAATTAAAAATGTATACTTTTTATTCACAAAAGCTTAATTTTTACCCCATTTGGGTTAATTTACCCCCGTTCCCCGACCGCTGCCCTACAGGAATAGCTGTAGTTTTTTTGTTGCTCTACTTAAATTAGCCGATGTAAGTTTTTTGCTATAATATTGTGATGAAATCGTTTGTTCCATATATGATTTTAGGAAAAAGCAGATGAGCTGCGCGAGGTAACCTTTTCAATCCTCCGTGTAGTGCCAACTGAGATATTGCGACATCTCTGCGTTATAACGCCGATGTCAAATTTGCTCGTGGACGGGGTATGTTGTTAATATATGCTTTATTATATGCACAAGATATCTATCACTTACCGTTACCCCTTGAACTGCAATTTATTTTCGGTCAGAACTGCTCAGGTAGACAATTTAATTTTCTTCGTTCTAAGAGACGGGATTAGATGTAGAAACTTTTGGTTTTGTTTCTCAATCATTTGTCATTGTTTAAAATAATATTTGTTTCACATATTTATAAAATGTTTATCGTTATATATACATAAAAGAACCTAATTAGTGCTAAGAAAGTTCATGAAGAGTTGGACTCGTCATTTCAGTTCAAGGGGCTTAATAGTTATAATTATTATTAGTTCACATTCTGCCTATATATATTTATATGCCTATATATAGATACATCTGCCTATATGTATAGGAAATTTTAAGCAAAGTGATGTCACTTTGCTTAAAATTTCTGAATAACATTCCTTTTATTCATCTACTCAAGTTCAATTAAATTTAAGAGGAAAGGATTCAAGAGGTAATACATTTTTGAATTAATTTATAATTATTTAAATATTATTTCATTAATTAAATTTGGTTTAAAACTAAAATTAAAGTTTTATATGGGAGAAAAAAATCTAGCAGGATACAAATTTTGGAATTGTAATTATTGAATAAAAAGTAACCAAAATAAAATTTTTCCATTGTTGACCAAAGTAGGAATTGATTTTTTTTAATTACTTGTTTGTTTAGTAGGGCAATATATTCGCAGTAGCTACTGAACATAGAGAGATGACATCTTGACAATTTGTAATCATAATGGGGTGTACACAGAGTAAATCATTAAAAAAAATAAAAATCTCCAAAATCTTCAGCAATTTATGGAAAACAGTCGAGATTTTTTTTTATTTCATGAAGGTTTCAACAAAATAGTAAGAATTGAAAAAAAAAACTTTAAACTGAACTGTTTCACTATTTTTTACGCAATTCTTACTAATTATGTGCATTTTTTTCATTTGTTCACAAGAATACAGAAATTGGAGAATTTAGAAATGAGTTGTTTGACGTCGATTTAGGTAATAAAAGACGTAAATTTTTAATTATACATTTCTGGTAGTCTGTGGGACCTAATTTCAGTCTATCCCATGACGATGAACGCTCTAATGTATTTAAAACGTTGGGTATTTAAATCTAAATTGAAACGCTATAAGATCTGAGCATTTGTTTTATTTAATTTTGTAATTGTTTTCGAGCATTGATGTTGCCTTTTGTTGTAAGGCTATTAGCTCTTAAATAGTCTATAATCTGGGAGATTATACTATATTTATAGATATAGATGACTATTTACATATATTTTTCAATTTTTATTTTGGATTAGGCTGAGAAGCGAACAAGAGACTCGCCTGATGGTAAACGTTCAACGCCGCCCATGGACATTTGCAACATTATAGAACTTGCAAATGCGTTGCCAGCCTTTAAGGGAATTAAAGGGAGGGAGTTTTTGAAAGGGAGGAGAAGAGAGGGAGCTGAAGTGGGAGGGACAAGGTTGAGGCAGCGGTAGTGAGGGAGTGAGGAAGGAAGGGGAGGGAGGGGGAAACTGCCGTGACCGGATGAGTACATCCGGTTCGAGCCGGCCCACTCAGCAGCGGGGACAGCTTCGCGGCTCTACCGCCGAACAATGACCGTTCAATGTTCATCGTTTGACACGTTTCGTAATTGGCGAGATTGGTATATATTTGTCACCGTGGAAATGTAAGCGGGTCGGTTCTTTTATAGTTGTTGCCGTTTCGCAGGCCGTGCCCGAAGTACCGACAACACGCCTGACGGATCCGCTGCCCGTTGTTGTCGACACGATCGATCGTCCGGGCTACATGAAGTACTCGACCAATTACCGATTTCACCATAACCAGTATGTATTTCAAACGAACAATTGTCACTAAAGATGTTTGCTTAACTTATTTAGTAAAGGCGTAAGTTTGTTACGCGTCAACAGTGAGATCACATTTAAAATGGCGTCCATCGAACAATTGCAACGTAAGTATAAAACGCACCTAAGTAATCGGTACCGATTATAGCCCCGGTACTCGGCGAACGTAAGATAGGAATGGCATTCTGCACGCACTATTTATTGCTGAATCACTGTGAAAATTGACTATGGTTTTTATTTATTTTATTTATTTCAGCCGTTGAGCTGTTCGTCGGTCTTCGTATTTCGTGCCGGAAAAGGTTTTGCCCGCGCGTAGCGAGCGTTGTTTGTAATTAATAAATTGAGCGTAAATATAATAAAAAGCAATATTTATCGATGATTAGGGATTTGAAATACAATATACAATGTGTATAAAAATATCTATATATTTTAATGCGCTGTTCTTGTTAACAGATCGGTTTTTTAAAGTGTAAACGTCAATATTGTCGGCAAAAAAATATATACTTTTATTTTATGTGTTATTTTTTTTTTATTTTTCCTTTATTCAGTGTTGACGTATGTACAGACGCTTGTTAGTGCGTAAATTTAAGGTTGTGTTAATTAAAAAAAAAAAGTATTTTGATTAATCGAAATTTCCAATGAAAAATAAATACCTTGAAAAAAAATTATTCCAATAAAATGAAAAGCGTTCAATTCCATACTAAAATTATTGTGTGAGAACACTTAAGACTTAAAGAACCGATTGGAAGGTAAAGGTTATTGATCTACGAAAACTAAGGCGATTATGAAATTTTAATGTTTACTTTACCTTAGTGTAATTTCTGGTTGTGTGTAGTTTCGGAACTAACATAAAGTCGACAGAATTTTCTTTTTTAGCATATGTACCGGGTGTATGCATACATTTTTCCGTTTTTTTTTGACAAAATAAAAATACGTAATTTTAATGAATTGGCCATCGGCTTCTAAACATTTTGCCCATCTTTAAAGTATCTATGAATACCATGCCAGAAAAACTGCTTGTCTTTTGCGGTAAACCATTCGTCGAGCCATTTTTCAGCTTCCTCGAAACTGCTCTGCAAGTTGGTGCGAAGAGGTGATAGTAAGATGGGCCCGGGTCTGGTTAGTGCGGCGGATGCGGAGGGATCTCCCATCCGAGGGATTTCAAGGTGTCTCGTTGGTTTTGCTGCGAGACGGAGCATTGTCTTGTAACAAAGTCACTTTTCCTTAGTCCTTCCGGCTCATTCCGGTCGTCTTTCGATTAATGCGCGGTTTAAATTGATCACGTGTTGTCGATAGCGTTGTGTGTTAACGGTTTCGCTGGGCTTCGAAGGTTCAAAATACACAATACCGCTCTGGTCCCACCGGACACGGAGCTTCTTTGGCCCTGGTGCTGGTGGACCGGTTCCGCCAAAATTTTCATTTTCCGTCCCCCGTCACGATTCGATGCCAAAATGATCTCATTTCGTGGCGTTGATGCGTTTCAGAAGTGACTGTGATTTGCCATTTGACTGGCCCGTTGGTGTAGTGGTTAGTGCCCCTGACTGCGAAACCAAAGGTCGTGGGTTCGATTCACACGCAGGACAAAATATTTGTAGGATAAGTATAGGTATTTATTCTGTATATGGGTGTTAATTATCTATATAAGTATATATTTAAAGAAATATGTAAGTATGTATATCAGTTGTCTGATTACCATAGTTCAGGCTCTGCTTAGTTTGGGATCAGGTGGCAATGTGTTAGATGTCTGATGATATTATAATTATTATTATTTGAAGTTCATTCAAATTGCATGGGACCAATTTATCGAGTTCATTGGCAAAAACTCAGCAGACGGATCATCGGTTTGGGTCATCATCAAATAACTCCTGCAATTCCTCATCTCGCATCGCATTCTGTGGTCTACCAGAGCGCACACTGTCTTTCACATTATAATCACTACTTTTAAATTGTCGAAAAAAAACTGTTTACCGTGTTCTAACCGATGATGCGTGTTCACATGTTTATATCAGCAAACGATGACATTCAACGGCCTTTTTCTTTTGATGAGATATATATGTATATATATATATATA
>DWHO01000842.1:0-17606 GCA_018247575.1 Eurytides lysithous rurik
GACAACGCCTGAACCGCTTGCTCGTTTGTCAGCCTACTACATAAAAAAAAGAATATATTTTATTACCAACACCATAGGACTATGAAATAGAGAGCGAACTTAGTAAATCCAATCTCAACCGTTAACAATTCGTTACGTGGAGAAAATTTGAACATTAACAAATAGGCGGCAATTCTGCGGTGCGCGATATTAAAGCGGATTTCATAATTAAACCGCAAATATTGGAAGCGGAATTCGTACATGCATTTGACTCCAACACAAATTGCTTCGGCAATATTCGGGCGTACACAAATTTCTATTCCAGGCCTAATATGCAGTTGACTAATGGTGCATATTACAACAAGTTCAATCAATCATTTATTTATTTAGTGTCCAGTTATAAGTTAGATAAAAGATGGTGTTAAACAATGCATTTCACTATAACTTGCCTTTTTGGTGTACAATATTTTTAAGTTCCTTCTAAGTAAGTAAGTACGTTTTAATTATGACGATGGAAACGAATCTACGCGTCCTGGTTTTGGGGCATACACTTTGCATTTATAAAAATACTAGGAGTTTTCCGTGACCTGGTTCTCCCTGATTTCGTTTTCGGGTCATTTTTCATATCTGCCCCGGATGTACCTTTTTCTCTTTTCAGCCTACAAACAACAGTTATGTCAAATACCTGAGCAATTCGCCGCTCCGTTACTACGCATAATTAGAACAGGCCTGCCAACACCACTCTTGAAGATTTGATTGTGATTCGAGATCAAATGTGTGCTTCGATGTAAAATTAGCAGGTTTGCTGCTAAAAATTTCGAGCTGATAGAAGAGTAGTTTTAACGGTGGTACAATCATGCAGCTGCTCCCGCTGCAGAATAGGTTGGGTCGAACCAGATAAGTACCACGACCTCACAGAAAATCGGCATAAAGTAGAGTGAGGTGACCGGTGGCCCATCCCCCTTCCACCCGTTCGTCAGAGGTGAGGGAGGGCCCTCACTCCCCACCTCTGATTCCATTCTCTCCTACTCACTTTATCCTCTTCACTCCCTCTCACTCCTCTTCCCACCCTCTTTCAAAAATTCCCCCCTTAAATGCTGACAGCGCATTTGCATATTCTGTAATGTTGCAAATGTCCATGGTCGGCGGTAATCACTTACCATTAGGTGAGCTGCTTACTCGTTTGTCAGCCTACTCCATAAAAAAGAGTAGTTTATAAAGTTAAACTTTGTTGGGTAAACTCGCTTTGGTTTATCAGTTTAGTTCATTATTGTCAGTTAATATATAAGTACATTATTATATTTAAGGTATTATTAAAAGATTTTGTAAGGTAGATAAATATAAATATTGCATCCAATTCTAAAAACCTTCATGGGCCTGAGTATACAAAAATATAATAAAATTCCACAAGATAACCTGGATCTACCGTTTGAGCGTTTTAAGACTAAAATTAGAAATAATCCATTAAATAAATCTTATTATACTGTTCAAGAGCTTCTGGTAGACGAAAATGCGTGGAATTTAGTTTAGTTAGATTGAATCGTATGTGGGATGGATATTACTGTATTAAAGTTTAACATTTGTAACGACTTTTTAAAAGAGCAACTGTTGAGTTTCTCGCCGGCTCTTCTCAGCAGAACTCCATTCCGAGCCGGTGGTAGCTTCCTCACGAACTGAGATATAAAACTGACGATTTATAAGTGCTTGTAAAGGCCCATTTGAATAAAAATATTTTGATTTGATTTAATTTGATTCGAAAGATATAATACATTCTTAGATATTTTTATTTTTTTAACCGCAAAAAATGTAGTAGCCCACAGTTTATTAGTTTATTAGATTGTGTTGGAAATATTTAGGGACATACAAAAAAAAGAACTTTTGTGATGCTGCCATCTAGTGGCCAGTAGCAACAGCATTTATAGTTTTAGCGCCATCTCTACGGAAAAATACAAACTAGTACTAATTTCAGTCTACACTGCTAAAATATTTGAACTTTTATTGATATTTTAAATCGAATATTAAATTCGTGTTTATATTTTTATATGTTAAAATTATAAACACGAATTTAATGCCCAATCTGGTATTATCTTTATTTTCTGCCATTTTAAAAATAATAATTAAAACAACACAAAAACAATAATTCAAACATTTCAGTAAAGTTAAAGATTACCGAATGAATATTCTGGACGTAAGTCATTCGTACCATCAGTTGCATGAAGAATTTATTATGGAATAAGGTATTCTGATAAATTAAAATTAAATAAACAGTACTTCAGCTTGTAATGTATAAGATAGTGTATAATTAAGGATCGCCTCTACACATTGCAAATGACCTTGTCGTTCAATGGAAAGTCACAGACAAGGTCGATTAGGCTATTAACACTTCAGAGACCTCTTAGATCCAAACAAGTTCTGAGACTAATTACGTTTAGTAAACCTATACTATGGAGTTTGGACAATATTAGACAAGTTTCATAGTTGGTGCTTAACTAGAACTAACCAAGAACGTAGATTAAAAAGTGTTCGTAAATATACTTCACAATATTATATTTAACTTATTTGTTTATTTAATTTATTTTATTCTATTAAAATCATACGATGCCGATATATAGGTTTAATAGACGATTAAATATCAATAATAGTAGAAAATTGAAATAAAGTAACATTAAAATTAATAACATCATTCATGTCAACACAAAAGCAATAAAACGTAATATATTATATCGCAAAGTTTAATAATCTGTTAAAGCGATCTGTTATAATTTTTTTTCGCATTCAGAATTACCTTCATGATTTATCCTTTGTATGGTTCACCTCCTTATGTATTGAAACGCCTGTATGCGATATATTACTTAGTTACGTATTATTTTTTTATTTTTATAAAAAAAAACTGTCCTTACATAAATTTCTACTGGATAAACGATCGGATCTAATACAATTATTCGTAATTCATTAAAATGGGCAGCCATATTTTCGATCCACATCGCAAAAAAATAATAATTTGAAAATTTATTATTTATTATTCAGGTTTAAAATAATATCTACTATAACTTTTAAATTGTAGTTATTACATAAAGTTCAAGAGATCAACGCTTCCGTTCAAAATAAAACTCCAATATACGAGGTTGCAACATACGGTACTGCCGAGCGTATTTTAGTTAGATTTTTTATAGCTATATTTTTCTCTGGTGTTACACAAATAATTTACGGTGCGAGAATATAGCGCTTATAGTAACACCTGCCAACAGTTTCGTGCGCATGAATTTTCTATAAGCTCTTGAAGAAAATAGCTTGTTTCTCGGCTGCTTAAATATTGCGATTGCGAATAAAATGGTTATTACATTAAAAGTTTTCTTGTTTAATTTGTTCAGAAAATGTCTGATATGTGAATAAATTTTATTTTTATGGAAATTTAAACACTGTACATTAAAGTCGTAATTATCATATAAGAAAATTGTGTTAGAACCTATATATATTTATTGTTTTTCGAACTGCTATAATCGTGGTTTGGTAAAAGTATCTTGAATTATCTTGACGTTTTGGTTAAATTTATCCTTTTCCTTTTTTTTAAATTATATAAAAATATTACCAGACATATAAATAGTTTCTAATTATATTTCATTCTGTCTAAAGAAGACGGAATGAAATATAATTATAATATACTAATATATAATTATATACATTATAATTATTTTCAAGATATTATAGATATCAAAAGTTTTAGTGGCTGTTATATAATTCTTAAGGCTTATCGTGTAGTGTGTCCTTTCTAGTTTTAAAAAAGTGTAAAAAAGTTAAATTCGATTTATTATTAAACTCGTGTGTTAAAATTATAAAGACAAATTTAATGCCCAACCTGGTATTATCTTTATTTTCCGGCTTTTTAAAAATAATAATTAAAACAACACATATACAATAGTGAAATAAATACGTTAATTAATAGTACTTATTCTAGTATAGTGCTCTCGATCGATTTCGGCTTATATCGTGGGCGTTATGTCTAAGCTTGGTGATAATTATTTCAACAGTTATAAAGTTTACCTAATAACCTAGTTTATTTAAAGAATCAAAATGTTAGTAATCAAATTAAATCAAATCAAATCATAATATATCTATTCAAATATGCCTTTACAAGAAATTTTAATTCGGTAGAAATTTCTTTGTGAGGGGTCACAAAGAATTTTTTTCTCCTTTTGGAGACGAAATCCAGGTGTCTTATTAATAAGTTTATTTTAGTATTGACTGTGTGTCTGTCACTGATTTTTAAAAAATTATTAAAATTTTCTAGAATAACTAATACAATATGATAATAATCGTTTAATTTATTGATGTCAATATTATTTAATTAAAATTTAAAAGAAATCTTTTACACTCGTAACTATTTTGTTTTATCCCGTTCGTTTCGGTTTTCCTTGAAATGCGATTGGATACAAAGGCTCGGAAATATATATCTATATCAAATGTTATGTCGGGTGTCCGTTCTCACGGTGGATGAGTAGAGCGTGGGAGCGTCGGTTAAATATAGACAGGTCAATACGAGGGCGTAAACGGCGACACCGCGGCTGCCGAAGCCGCATCGGCATTCTAATTGATGGTATACCTTAACAAAACTGTACTCGCTGAAAATTCGGAAAATTTTTTCGTGGATTTCGATTATCTATCGTTCATTTATTTTTCTATGACAATTATAAAATAAAACAAAGATACTATGCCCAATAAGTACCGTCATTTCTACTTTTCAATGCTATCACTACTACACCTAATCACGTCGATTCCTTGATTCATTAAAAACACATTTTTGCATGTATAATATCGGGGCAGATTGATCGTTATGGTGCATACAGTGTTTTAAAACCTCGACAGTGGTGAGGTAACAGGTATCATTACAGTTGCTGGTGCATTTGTGGTGAACGGAAAAAAAAATGTTTAAAGTATAATTGCTTCATTCCTTATTTCATCACATAGTATGTCACTCTTAAAGACGTACCTAAGGATAGAAAATACACTTAAATCGTTTCAGGGTTTTAAAACCATCGTGAATAGTAGTAGTAGAATAGTATTGTTGTAACAATAGTTATTATTGCATGACTACCCTAAAAACAGTGTTGTAATACGTTAAGGGTTTATGTAAAAAAAATTTTATTTTTTTATTTTGATTAAAAAAAATATAGTACATGGATTGCAAAAAACTTTTTTAAAATGTGGAAAGTGTTGGTTTTATGAATTTAACGACTCTACATGCCATATTTAATAGACCACAATAGACATATATCTGTGTGAACTGAAAAACTCAAATTGTACGATCAATATGCTTTACCCATTTAAACATGGCCTGGGTCAATCGATAGAGGTCATCCATATGACGTGCTCTTTAATCTTTTGCAAATTCCTAATTGAATACAATCTTTTGAAACAGTTTTTCATATTATCGGTATTGGAAAGAGGTTCTAGTTTTTTTTATTATAAAAGTTAGCATTTTTCTACTTAGGTACATTAGCTATACCTCGAGTTCATAAACGAGTCCAAATTAGGTTTTAGATTTTATAAAGACATTTAACAAGTCTTTCAACTAAGCTACAATCTTATTAACTTCTTATTATCGGGTCGTTATACATCAGTTTATTTTTTATTTATCGCTAGGAATGATTCATCACAGTGTACAGAAAATGACACACATCAAGTTCATTGTATGTAAACGCCGATAGTCTCCTAAACTCTAAAGGCAGGTTAAGTACCAACACAATTTAACAAGTTATAAGTACTTATATTGTGAATAAGTCTTCGATTTGTCAACAGTTACAGAACACCGTGTTAGTAACGATACACACACAATTCTAGTATGGCGAACATTTATATAAGGATAAAAGTGAATCCTGATAAGAATTTTATTTTTCTCTACCTAAGTCACCGAAAATAATAATTATATTATAATGTTTATTAATAATAATAATATTTATTTAGTATAAAATATATAGTTATTACTATTCAATTGTAAAACTAAAAAGATACCTTCAAATCATATAATATTATGAATTCGAGTGTTTGTTGGCGTTCTTTTTCCATACAGTGTCGAAGCATTAGATGGTTATGTTATTTGGCATCGTTGTAGTACGTGGGACGGAGAGTAACATAGGATTTTAATTGCACGAGAAAACTTAGAAACTAGGGTTAAATGTCATGAATTTAAAATTAACGCTAGCGAGTAAGACCTATTACTTTAATATAAAAATCATAAAAACTTTCTTTAGTATATGAGTGTTATAATTCTACTGCACGGTCAACATACATGACGCAATTGAAAGTCTTTTTAAATAAACTAGAGCATGAAGTGGAGTTTAACGTGGTTGGCGCGGGTTCTACGCTTTTTATGCATGTAGACGCGCGCTACTCTATATTATTTTCGTAGAAAGTTCTACGTGAACAGCCTACGCGCTACGCTAACGTAGCAACTCTTTTCAATTACGTCTAAATATGTTCTTGTTACTTATCTATATGGATATAAATATGAATTACGTAGCCATTTTTTATTTTGACGATAACATATAATCAGAACGATAACGATAACATATAATTGCGTCTTCGAGTTAATTTTAATTACCCTTTAAAATTTACCGTAACGAGTTTTAAGAAAAAAAAAACAAATGCTGATATAAATGCCTTTTCATTTTAAATTTTATGATAAACCAATTATTCCCCAATTATAACTTTTATTTAAATAAACGTAGACGTTACTTAAACCATCAGGGAGATAATTATTTTGTATTAACGATTTATAAGATTTACGCGTTGAAATTGCTTCTGTTCACAGAACCATAAAAGTTCATAAAAATCATCATTACTTTGTTCCAGTTACCCGTTCTTCGGCACAAATATATTTCTTTTTGTACCAGACGGCAATTCTCGTAACTACAGAGATTCATGAACAAGATTGATGACCTACTTTATTTATAAGTCCTTGACATGTACCTGGTGTTCGAATTGAGTTCCATTTTCGAATTTCCACCGGTGATATAATCTGGCACGAGAACAAAAAAGTCGAGCGCGGGCATCGAAAACAATCTCGAGTGAATACTCGTAATACGTTAGTTTTGGCTCCGACTTCTATAGCTTTTATATCTTCGATCTTTTAGAGCAGCAAGTGTATCAATTAACGAAATTTTGGTTTCATGTCCATTCTTTTTCGAAAAGATAGACATGATACGGTACAGTGAAAGTGTATTACGAATGATTACTTTATTAAGATGTTGTACCGAAGTTCTTTTTTTCGAGGTGGTCAAACACCCAGATTCGAAACAAATATCTGTAGTTCGTACAAATATGTGCCCCGGATGGGAATTGAACTCACGACCTGCGACTCAGAAGCCAATATAGCTTAGCATCTGCGGCAAACGGTCATCATATTTGCGCTGACATGATTTCCTTTCAAACCGGAGACCACAGTCAACTTGTAAAACGCCCTTATAATACAAGACATTTCTATCTTACAATAGGGGCAGCGTTTAAAAACAATAATAATTCCCATCAACGAATAACCATTGTGCAACCAAAATTCATCTTAAAGTTGGTACGGCTGTATGAAAATGCACATAAATAGAAATGGGATGGGCCGAACTTGTTTCATATCTTAGCGTGTAAGTCCGGGATGAGTTCGGGCCCGGCAGTGTTACGTGAGCAGACTACTAAACTTCTCCCCACCGCCCACGCTCCGACGTCCCACGGGACTTATTTCATAAAGCTTTATTCATACCTCGATGTTGTAAATTTATTATAGTAAAAAATTCTCCGGATAGTACGCCGAATATGTCAAGGGAGATTTTATATCTGCTACCGTTCTACTTCTCGCCACACATATTCGAGTTATTATATGACAAACGCTTAAATCTACAGCGTTTGTGTTCAATGCAATCGTTTAAGATTTAGACGAGTTGTTAATAAACGACGTAACACGTACAAGAACCTTATTAAACGATATGTAACTTTACAGAAATATAATACATTCGTGTTTCTTTTTTTTAAAAAGAGAAATTTAAAGTAATTAAAGTGATTTAAATTTGAATGAATGACTAAAGTCCAAGTGAGTATATTTTTCTTGTAAATGTACTATTAATTACATCTTCAACGTGAAAGAGAAGTGAACTAGAAGGCAATTCAGCAGTTTTATACGGAGAAACTTATTCATATAAGGGCAGCAAAATAATTCTGGGGTTGTTCGTTCGATGTTCTATTTCACCCGACATCATTTCGTGGCGCATTCAGTATGCTTGAATGACCTTAAATTGTGAAACAAATTATGTCATTCCACGAATTGGCGCTGGAAATAGTGGAGAACATCTTTAATACATTATTATGCTAGTACAACGGTATTTTTACATAGTAGATGAGCCAGTTAGGGAACAATGACTGAACAATATACACTTGTATAATTAGATATATATAATTTTATATTATATGTACTATGTTAAGAGTTTAATACATTTTTCTTCTTTTTCGTGTCTTTGGAATTATGTATAATGTTTCATTTTTTTTTTGACAGTTTTTTCAAGAAAGTGACAATTAAGCTAACAACAAACAAATTTTTAGCAGACAGGTGACCACCATCAAAAAATAGAAGAGATAAAATTCATAAATAATTTCATTTCATTTTTAACAATATAATAAATAAATATCAAGGGACACATCACACACGGCTATCTGATTTAAACTAGGGCCTGTACTATGGTAATCAGGCAAGTGTTAGACATACTTAAATATTTTTTAAATTCGTACTTATATACATATTTAAAACATCCAGACACAATGAATAACCACTCGACCTTTAGCTTTGCAGTCACCGGCATTAGCCACTACACCAACGGGCCAGTCAAATAGTTTAACTCATTATTTTGAGTTAATGGCAAAGTGATCAGACTCTTTTACAGAGCAAGTCTTGGGAATTAACAGATAATTGTCAGTAATTCTACCTCCAAGCAGTATGTTCCGGTTTGATGGGCATTATATCAAAAGAGGTGACTAGGACTACATATAAAGGTCATGTTATTATGTCTGTCGCAGCACGGAGGTACACAGCGTTCAAAATTCTTTAGTTTTTCGAAAACTTTAAATAATACTCTGTTAACATGTAAATGTCGCACTCCAGCCATCCAGAGCCATCAGGCTTCCAAGTCACTTGTTTCGCCACTATTATAACTAGTACTATATTAAATAGTAATAAAAATGTTAAATAATGCAAATGATGGGGACAAAGGAACAAAATTGTTACGTTTCTAGAGAATTTTCTTTTCCTCAATTATATATCGAAGTAGCAGAGAGGTTGCTATCGTGGAATAGCACAATGCAAAACTGTTTCTGTGACCGTTAATATGCACCATTTACATTTCAGAGAAACTTTGGACAGCTGTCCGATGTTAAACTTCAAACTAGTATCTGGGGAATTATAACAAAGTGTTTGCGTTCTGCAAACGACTGTACAAGTTGGATGAACTACCGAAGAAGTTGGGAACGCTTCTCAAATTTAAAATTGGCATAAATTTCATATTTAACAAAAGAAAATTTTCGTATTTTTTTCATTAAAAAGTATATATACTTTATGCTTCACTATTTTATTTTATAATTTACTTTTATACTTAACTTTCTTTTATATAACAGCATTCGTGTCATTTTGGCGACATTCTCGCATTAGGATACCTAGGCTACCCTATTAGGATAGTTGTAGAGGTATGTAAATAAATAAATAAGTTTCTGACTTATGATGTTTACGTATTCCATAAAAGGAAAGAAATTGTGTTTCCTTTTATTCTCAGTAAATAATTTTTCATAGAGAATTAATAAGAACTAGCGTGTTCATTTAAAATTAAAATATAATATCGTCTAGAAACTTGCATGAATGAAATTCAAACGCCGGAACAGCCTTGACCTATAAACTAAATCGTACACAGACGCAGTATTTATAGTTTCGTCAATATATGGAGATGTTAGAATGTGTGAATCACGTAAATCTAATTTAAATAGCAATTAAAAATTTTACTTTTATTATAAGAATTAGTATTTTTATGTACTTAGAGAACACATTATTTAAGTTTTCCCTCAGGTATTTCCCATTGCATTTTCCATTTGAGAAAAGTAGTACACGAAAACCAGTTATTATATACGTTGTCACATTTTAATTTTATGGTACTACTAGATGATGACATCGCGTCTTGAACATTATATATCCAACTTATAAAACAGCCAATTGCTATATTTTGGAGAAAGTAAGAGACAGTGACTTCTGTATTCTTCTAAGAGCCATGCATCGCATCTTTACAAGGTGACCTTGAAATATGCTATCCCTGCTTACAATATATACATACGTAGTTTTACTTATTAAAGAAGCTGATAAACGACATTTCGTTATATAATGTTAAGCATCACCGTATCCCACGGGCTGGGCCCATTTCCGTGACTTCCTCAGCAACCTCATACACCAGAAGAAAATCAAATGCATAAATAAATTTGATTCTTCTCCAAAATGTACGTATACATACAATATGCACACATTATATGTATTATACAAATAATGTGCGCGAATTGTTAAATTGTTAAAAGGTAATAAAAATGATTATTATATAAGCGAAATTTCTGTATTTTCTGTACTTCCATAGCTTAACTGTTTTAGGAATTGCAATCGCTGTGAACAACAACGTCGTTTCGACTCATATAAGTAGACATGTATGTAGTTACATTGAGTTCGCGTCATGAATATTTTATACGGACCAACCAGGTCCCGGCCGACATTTAAAAGTGAATCGATACGGATTTCACCTAATAAATTCGTCGTTCGGAAAAGCGAACATATACAGTGACTCGCAGAACTAAAATTATGTTTTCAACATAAATATGGATGGTGATGACCCAATGTACATCAATCTGTGAACGCCGGTGTACCGTGCTATTATAATAACGATACTAAACATCGAACTACAACATCAAGCATTCTTATTTTTTATGTTCATCTGTAACATCAAAGCGGCAAATAAAACAACGTTTGCGGGATAACATTTATTAATGCATTCATAATACGTCAATGACACAAACAGCTGAGCGCCTTCGGTGGATTGGGAAATGTGAAATAGAAGGAAATGGAAAGCGGAAAATCAGCGATGGTAAACTAAGTTTGAAAAGATTAAAATAATAACTTTGTTAAGAACATTTCGTATGACTTGAACATATGTAATTATGTTTAATGCGTTTCTTTGTACGTTTAGTTTTTGTGAGAGGCAATGTAGTGTCGTGGTTTATAATAGTCTAGTGAAATAACTGTGAATGCGAGAACAGGAGAACAGAGATGAACAAAACAATAAAATCGGAGAAGGAAGCTTGCAAGACAGACGATGAGAAGAGATAGAGAAGAGACGTACAAGTGGTTGGTTTGTTCGTGGTCATTGTTGTCTTGCGCCGGCTGCGAGCCTGAGCGCCGCAGCCGCCAGATGGCGTGGCGGGCCGCCACCAGACGCGCGAAACCGTGCCGAGCCACTCTCGGGAGCGCTATACGCGCATACTTCGCCCGCTCCCAACAATTGACTGCCGATCAGCGCCCCCCACGAACGCCCTCACCATGCGACCACTTATCACAAAAAGGGAAAGGCACCACAGAACGCTCAACAAGTGAAGCGACGCAAAAGATTCCCTTACCTATACCACGCCCTCCGTTACGTGAAACACTTGCGCTAGAACGTCGATCTAAGCCAATACTAGACTAGGAGCAAAAAGCTAGCCTAAAACGAATATATCACAACCGAATTAGCACAATAAGCGGTGGCGAGCGAAGCTTCGTGGACGGCGGCTTACGTAACGCTTAACCTAACTACGTTTGTAAAAACGTGCAAAAAGTCTCAATCGATCACAGAGCGAGGCCTTAACACTAAGAGCTGTGGTGCCCTGATATATTATGTAACGGAGTCACGGTGGTGAGGGAGCTGTTGTGAAGGGCGCAGGGACATGCGCGTGGATAAGGAGCGGTTCGAGCACTGCCTGAAGCGATGGCGAGTGCCGCCGGAGCGACCCCTCGCCCCCCACCCCCTCTCCTGACAACCGCCAACGTTCGCCTCATGTCTAGGTACGCCGATTCGTAGACCCATTTCGAAAATAGGTTGATTTTCATATCGACGCAACATAGGCGTAATAAGGCCGAGTATAATTGCATTGTTTTTTTATATGGAACATATAGTTTTTTGTTAGTGTTTTTTTTAATAAAAAAATGAATGTTTACCAACGTTCGCTTGTGAAAAAAGTTTGTTTTGAGTATGTCTAAGACTTAATAAGGCTATGAATGCGAATTGTATAAAAAAATTATATTAAAAACATTTTGTTTAATGTTACCCTACAGCATGTCTATATATTTTATATAAGTTTCACCTGCTAATACGTATATATATCCAAACAGCTCTGTTCAGAAAAACAATAGGTAGGTGATATCAAATTCGATAACAACGTCGACTTGACCTATCGAAACAAAAACCAATGAAACGTAAAGTCAACGCAGTCTGTTAAATTCAATCAAAATGTAGCTAATAGAAAAGAAAACTGTATAGTGTAATCTAATATTCAAACCAGCAGTATATCGAACCTACATAGCTTAGGTTTAACAGGCATTTACATTGTTTAAAAAAAATGAAAATCCATACATTTAAATACAGCGCCATCTGTTAGACAACTGTGTAAATTTCAAGGCAAAATCAACAAGAGTATTGGCATTCACCGCCAAGTTCTAAGTGGCGCATATTTTGAAGTAGCACTACAAATGAACAGGTGAAATGTGGAGCGGGGCTAATCTGCAATATCGAAGGCTACACAAACACTCAGCCTTCTTCAGAAGGGCGTCGCGTCCTTGAACATTGCCCTTTTTGGACCACAAAAAGAAACAACTTTCTTTTGTCTAATCATGTGAAAAGCGCTAGATCGAAACTTTGCTATAAATAATAATGATGTTGCATTTTTAATGTCTTCCTTTTTATACATAGTATAATAAATTGTTCGTCATTTATAAATTTACATTATGAGATTAAACAATAAATAAATTTAAAACCTTTAGATGCATGAATAAAGAGAATGGCTTTTTAATTTATGTTTTGCAATATTTATTTCGCTTACGGCATAATTAAAACGTGAAAAAAAAGTAAGCTACAATAAGATTGTTTGTTACAAAAGGATTGTTACATAGAACTTGCTACTAGACGATAGATGGCGCTAAGAGGTTACTTTAAATTTAATTACTTTTCATTACATGTATGATGCTACCTTACACATTTAATTTTTTTTATGGAATTTGTGTGGATACGTCTATCCGTATAAAGAATAATGACAAAAACCATATTTTAAAAAAAGGTATATATCGATTCAAGAATTAATGAGTAAAAGAACATTTTAGAATAGAAAACGTAGTTTAATTAAAGTTAAATTCGGTATTACGATAAAAGGTTGCATTGCCAGCCAGCCTTTGAGGTGAGAATATTTGGAAAAAGCAGGTAAGGGGGAGGCGGGGACAGGAAAAGGAAGGAGAAGCTGGAAGAGGAAGGTAGATCGGCCAGTTCACTCACCAGATGAGAAGCGGAAGCACAAACACTTCCACTTCATGCCGATTTTCCGTGAGTTCGTGGTACTTATCTGGTTCGAGCCGGCCCATTCGGCAACAGCGGGAGCTACTGCGTGGCTCTACCGTTGAACAACCGAGCGGCGAACACGATATTGAGAGCAACCTTGTTTTTATAGGCAAAGAATACGCGGAGTTAAGCCGATTATATTTCTATTATTAACACTGTTCTCATTCACTTTAGACTTCTTTGAGTTGTGCAATTACAAGGTTTCCGTCAGCGATGGTGATTTTTGAGTGGAGAGAATCTATCTTTTCCCAAACTTATAGAGTTTCTGGCATGTCATGAAGCGAGCTTGTCACAGAAAAGGTATTAGGGGATCGCTATCTGGTTGAGAACTCATGGCCTTAAGTCTGACGTGGCCGTAACAAAGCTATTATACGGTTTGTTAAACATTACAAATTGATTGGCAAATATAAAGTACACATATATCTAGATAAACTGGCAAGCCGTCAAATTGCCGGCCGGAAGGTTGATCTTCTTATAACGATACCCTCCCTGTACCTGTTCCCACCCCTCTCGTTAATCATCTAACCCCGGACGGAGCTTTTGCGGCCATTGTTTCCAACACCCGACACAATTGACGACGATCATCACGAGTAAATAAGGGCCCGTTTTTGTTACGTTCTGTTTACGAGCAAAATTGTACATATTTACGCAACGGCCGATTTACCTTTACACGCGGTGTTATTAAGAGCGCTCTCAGATAAACCTTTTCTTTAATTAACGAATATATCGAGGTTACCTGTTACGTGAACTATTAATGTATTGTAGTTACAATTCACTGAA
Source organism: Eurytides lysithous rurik (assembly GCA_018247575.1). Classification (NCBI taxonomy): domain Eukaryota; kingdom Metazoa; phylum Arthropoda; class Insecta; order Lepidoptera; family Papilionidae; genus Eurytides; species Eurytides lysithous. The sequence continues at coordinate 14,397 of DWHO01000842.1, forward strand.
TCAATAGTTGCTTTTATCGATGCGATATTATATAAAATTCTTGTTGTAAGTAACAGTCTATGTGTATCTCATCCCAGGTCTCTTACATTACGTACATTATATGCAAATTGACGTAAAGTGGCCAAACGGACACTGAGCTACCGAGGCGTATTTTAATCGTTTGATTATATATAAAAGTAAATAATTTAAAAATACATATCTTTCTTCGGAAATTGATATCGATATTTTTTTATGGATTGGAAAGCAATCGAGCAAGCGATTCACGCAAGTGATCACCACATGGACATAAGTAACCCATATCGTCTCGGGTCATGTTATAATATTAGTGTAATGTATAATTAACTTATACAAATGCATCATTTTCAAATCAAGCCTCAAAAAATATTTTAGTATACCTTTACCCGTCTAACTAATTGTTTTATGGCAATGGTGAACTCCGTCAAAAAAACTTTGCAAAACAAGGTACAAAATAGAAAGAAGAATATACATATAAAGTAATTGTAATTGATATAAATGCCCTATGGTTCATTGTTTCGCATAACGAGGGGAAACATGATCTATGTGAATAATAAGCTCTCTGAACTGTACACCGTTCTAGGCTAAAAAGATCATATATGCTACTTTATAAATATAAAATGTATAAGTTGATATTTTAGATTCTTCCATCATAACAATTAAACCCTAAAAAAATGTATTTTTATACGATATTATAACATATACTACCGGTCAAAAGTTTGAGACCACTATAAAAAAATAAGAAAACAATTAGAAGTCAAGATATTTAAAACTTGATAAAAAACAGGTTTTATTTTCATCTTACACACAATATTTAGAATTAAAAATACATGAAGTCTTATGATGAATACAATGTTTTAGAGAAAACACACACAAAGGAGTTTGTTTAGTATGTAGTTTTCCTAATATATTGATTTATTCAACGTTTTTGAGATTTTTTACTGACATATGTAGCTACGTACTCTAGCTACTACTTACGAACTAGTACTTTTGAAATAGTAGCTAGATATATTTATTTATGTTTTGTGATATGCAACTGTATACCGCAAAGCATTAACAAATTTTATTTTTAATTAATATTGACTGATAATTGACTAATTATTGGTCAACATTAATAAAAAAAAATGTCTTTTTTTTAATTTAAACAAATTAGTCACATTTATACCAGTTCAGTTGTTATTGAGCTATTGATATTGTAATAATATGTGAAGGTATAATTTATGCCATGGGGTTGCATCATCTTCGAAAAGCGTGCCTGATGCATGGAGATACTGTTATCTACATAGTACTATTACATTTTGTGTGGCAAGGGAGAGAAGGAATTCGGCCTCTTTTCGTAAAATCGCCGCTAGTTTGAAGGTAGAAACACGGACAAATGCTCAGATCAGGAAACAATAACTGTAATTCATACAAATGTTTGCCCCGGGGTGGGAAACAAGTCCACGACTCGCCATTCCGCAACCAATTGCTTAGTCATTGCGCTAAACGGTGATCTCTTAAAGATCAGCCGTAACCTTGAGCATTCAGGATGCTCCTTCAGAGCTCTGTAATTATCTCTTTGGTATGGCGGTAATAACCACCGACTATTATATTCAGTAAACGGAAATTACACATATAACGCTTCGGTCCTAATTCAATTACGTCTCAAATAGAATCCACTGCAGGTCGTAGTTCGCCGTGGAACTGAAATAAATTGAACATAAATAAATCAATTTCATTTACAACAGTCATTATTTACTATTGAAAATAATAATAATAGTTTATCACAGTGAAAATAATTTAAATTTGACGATTTCAAAAACGTAAATTATTACGTAGCGCAGTATTACGTAATATTAAATCTTCATAGGATAGCACTGACGCCACTTCCCAAACCACTTGAATAAATAACGAGTCGAAACCTCAAGCGACGAATTAAATCTGGATTATTTTAATGAAATCAACTCAGTCTGGATCAGATCTTCGGAGTAGAGACATGTTTGGGAATGTAATGAAATGAAATTCATATTGTGATTAACAAACATTAATATTAATTTTGCGGGTGCTTAAAATTGGGATATGTTTTATTATTTAGTCAAAAAGATGCGGTAGTGTAGTGTTACTAATACACTTTTATTTATTTTATTACTTGTTTCCAAACCGTCCGTTGAGTGATGTATATGTTTAACCGATTTCACAAAATGAAAGCTTCCTAATTCATAAATATTATATAATGTTTTATTCCAGTACAAAAGATGTTATCATTTTAATGTGTGTTTTTTACAAACGCTGTTTCTACTTAAAAATATCAATAATCTCGAGTTACAAGTGCGAAAATATCGATATTCCTATTAAGGATTTTTTTTATGGAGTAGGCAGACATAAGAGCACGCTGCACGCCGAATGGTAAGCGTTCACCGCCGCCCCACATTTGCAACATCACAGAACTTGCAAATGCGTTGCTAGTCTTTAAGACGGGAATTTTTGAAATAGGGGAGGATGATAGAAGGGAAGGGGAGGAAGTGAGGGGATGGAGGAGACAGAGGTAGGTAGGGGAGTGAAAGAGTATGATTAGCGGGAGGAGGATGGGCTACCGGCCACCTCACTCGTCGGACGAAACGCGGAAGCAAAAACACTTCCATTTTAAGCCGATTTTCTGTGAGGTCGTGGTACTTATCCGGTTCAAGCCGGCCCATTCAGCGGGGGCAGCTGCGAGACTCTACCACCGTAATGTAGAGATTTATTAAAAATAACTCATATAATGCAGATATTTTAGAATTCATATAATGTATGAAATTCAATATGTTGAGACATGTTTGATTTATGAGCCAATTAAAGTTAATTGATTATAATCCGCGAGAGCGTAGAGAGAAATTATATGAACATTTTCCCGATATTTACCACATTTATCATTTAAATTACGTCATTCGAATTGGTTTAGGTTAAAAAAAAATTGTTATTAAATTACCAAGCAACTACGAATCGGTTTTTCGAAAATATTATATTGTTAAATACCTTTCGCAACCCTACTGATATTCAATATTAATTATGATTAATGATTTATAAGGTAGGGACAAAAGTATTTTCGTATTGTTCATACAAAGGAAAGTATTTATTTAGGTATAATTTTTTATTTATTTGTATGTGCCGTTTTGATCGATGACTTGTTGCCATCTTGTGGGTAGTGCCATGATCCCATTCCTGTAGAAATTTTGA
>DWHO01000843.1:0-17606 GCA_018247575.1 Eurytides lysithous rurik
TGACCCATCCCCTCCTTCCCCTTTCTGCCTCTCCCACTCCTTTCCCTACCTCTACCTCCATCCACTTTCTTCCTTCCTTCATCACCCGCACCCTCTGTCACCCCCCTCCTTCTCACCCCTCCTCCCTCTCGCTTCCGAAATCTCCCCCCTTAAAGGCTGGCAACGCATTTGCATTTTCTGTAATATTGCATATATCCATGGGCGACGGTGATCGCTTACCATCTTGTGAGCCGCTTGCACGTTTTGTCAGCCTAATACATAAAAAAAACAAAACAACCCATCCTGGATTTTTATCTAGTAATTAATAGATTACACTTCCATATCAGTCTCGTCAAAAATCTCTTCTTTGATTTTCGCCTCACGTAGTAAGGTGAATTTTCTTTTGAGAAAAAAAAATCCACATTCATCTTTAAGTATTTTTGCAAAATTAAACTAAGGGCGCCTCTTACTAGCCATCTTACCACAGGCGACACTAAGCGCTTGCAATTGGGCGTCGTTTAATTTACCGTTTTGAAGTAAAACTACCTTTACATTTTGTTTTTAACCGTTTGGAAATAATCTCCATTATTCTGGTATATGTCTAATCTGTCAATCTTAATACTGACTTCATAAAGGGATCCATCAATATTGTTATAGAATGCTACTATTCGGTCATTTTTCGAATAAAAACTAACTAAAATATGAGGCTTCCGAAAAGCGGTAATTTTAACATCATTTTGCAAAATATTTCATTGTTTAATTCTCAAACTCATATCTATATATAGTATCTGATTTTTCTTTGGTCCAATCTAAATCTCTGTCCAGATCGTAAACTTCTGATTATCTTATCAAATGTGGTTTTTTTCTCTACCTCTTCACTAGAAGAGCCTTTATCGCCCCTTTCTAACATAGAATGAACGAATAGAGTAAGTTTACTTTTATATTTCTTCTGGGACGTTTTATCTAAATATAAATTGAATATATGTTGTTTACTAGGTATACTTAACATGAAATACCACTCGGTGTATGATAATTATCCATTTATGGAAAATAAATTAGCTATTTTTTATATTATATATGCATTTACTTTTCCACATAGTAACTTTTTAACTATATATATATATATTTTCCTCCAGCATCAAGCTTGAATAAACCATCAAAATATATCATTCCTGAAAGTCATTAAAATGGCCTCTGTGGCGGCATTGACTTTGTCATTTAATCCAAATCGCTTACCACCACTTACATTTTTTGAAGTGAAGAAACAAGAGTACATCTTTCTGGTCGTTTGTCCTTCAACAACGAGTCGCCTGTAATCGTTTTCCTATATTTTGTATAATGCCCTGTGAGTGCCAAAAAACGGTTGCCATGACCTTTTGAGGACTATTGGGACGGTTTTTGCTTTCTCAGGGGCAGGTTCGCCTGGTAAAAAGCTTTCATTGTTTTTTCAGGGTGTTGTGATGAATCCACGATTCGTCTATCGGTCACGAAGCAACGTAGTTCTTAGTAGTACTCCTTCTTTATTGTTCTTCGGTGAAAAATCGCGACACCCATCTCGCCGATACTTTCATATTTATTTTAATTTTTTTTCTTTTCCGAATTCTTAGCCATATCCTTTGTAGTCTCCTCAATTGAATGGCCTGGGCGATCCTCATCAAAGACGGTTGTTCTCCCCCGCTAGAATGCGTGCAACGATACAACCATATAAACCGCATGCATGCTTACTTTTATTTAAAATACCAAAATATTAAAATGTTGATACAACACGCATATCCTCATGCGTGACCCCGCAGGACGTGGGGTCTATCAAATTCGTGGAAACTAGCATTTCCACGGATTTGGCGATCCGATGAAGCTTTACAGAGCCGCATAGGCTAAAAGCGTCAACGTCAGTTAAGATAAGATAAGATGACGCAAGAGAAATAGATGAAGCGGAATACATCATAGCTCGTCGTTGCCTCAAAGGCAAATGATTTTTTTTTTCATTGACAATGAAAGCTAGCAAACGAGGCACTGCCACTTAAAGAAGCAACAAATGATTGTTAATCGACGCATAGCAAATACTACGACTGTTTTCTATGGAGACTGTAAAATAATAACTAATAAAAATAACCGTGTTCGAAAACCTTGTGTCAAATGAAATAAAATATATTTATTCAAAGGTACAAGCACCATTGAATCGTTACATTTTGTCCGTAAGGCTAACACCGGCTCGGAATGTAGTTCTGTTGAGAAAGAGCTGGCGAAAAACTCTCTACTCTTTTGAACTACCGTTACAATATTTTAAACCGTATTACAATGTAACAGCTTGCGTGGAACTTTATCAATTAACTCGTATATGCGATACATACGAATTAATCAATTAACTTCCAGAAAGTCCTAAACAGTGTAATAAACTTTAAGCAATAAAATATTTTTAATTTTAGTTATAAAGAGCCAATGTTTATAGACCAAAATGTAAGAAACGAAGTTAATAGACTAGTATGTGCTATAGCTATTATATCGTAACATCATTTTAAAAGACCAACTGGTGTAATAAAACCAATTTATGAATTTTATTGCGTTTAATTTTGTTACAAATCTCTGAAGTATTTTTTTATGAAGTAGGCGGGCAAACGAGCAAGCAAACCGCTGCCCATGGACATTTGTAACATGGTACGAATTTTTGTAAGAGAAAGGGGAATGGCAGGAAGTAAATACAAGTACTTACTCGATACTTTTCTTTTGATACCAAGTATTTTTGGTATCGATACTTTACAACCGAGCACCAAGTAGGTATCCGTTAAAAGTACTCGTAGCGATATGTCAGTATCAAAATTCTATTATATTGTGTCAACAAAAAGGCTATAATAACCAATTATTTATATTGATCCAACTTTTTTAACACTTCTGTCCCATCAGTTAAATAGTCAAATTTTTGACGCATCTAAATTTTGCGCAGTGGGTAGGCTTATTTGTTTGTATGGAAAGAAAAAAATCTAACCAATTGTCGGTTATTTTAAATTCATTGTTCGTTTCGTACTTAATGATGGCAATACTTAGAATTTGCATAAGCATTTAAAAAGCCATCCCGATTATATTCCACCCTATAATAACAACATTTCAATGTAAGTACTATTCAAATTCAATCTACAATAAAATAATAATTAATACTTTGGCACAAGTGCAAGACGTTAATTTTAAGAAGTAAATTATGCACTGTCGTTATTGAAAATCAATAAATTTCAATAATTTCCACAGCAGGCAGTAGTCTAAACAACAAAATAATCCTCAATTTCCTCGGAGCCTCGCCTTCTACATCGATAGTTTATGCTCAATACTTTAATATGATCTGCACCCAATAATCCAAGTTCGAAAGAATTGCTTTACAAAAAAGTAAAAACTTTTACAAATATTTTTATTGAAAATTACATAGCAATTTGAACCGCTAATACTTATTATAACCGGGAACAATCACAAAAGCCGTCGTCCGTTTGCATAATCCTCTTTTTGTGTCTCTCTTGTTTGTATGTATCGTTAATTCTACTAAATAAATCTATCGATACAAGTAGGTATCGAGTAAGTGTCTATGCTATACAATCGATACCGTATCGAGTAAAGGTATCGATACTTTGGTGGTATCGTTTCATCCCTAGGGTGGGCCACCAGCCATCTCACTCACGGATAATACACGGAAAAACAAACACTTCCACTTACCGACTTTTTGTAAGGTCTTAGTACTTATTCGGTCCATTAGCTTTTTTATTCCGGTCCGGAAGCTGTTACTTGGTTACAACCGAAAAAAAAATCAATATATTGCGATTCATATCCCTATGTGATAGTTAACCCAGGTTAGCTTGAAAACTTTTAATTATTTATTTTGGACCGACCTGCTGTATAAGCTTTTGATGTCTTGAAATCTTGCAGCGTTAGTATGCTTAAATTACATTTTAATGATTATACGCTCCTGAACAGGTGGTATGGCCTAACCATCTTCTCTATTGAATTTAAGATATTTCTTTATGTCATATATAGTCCCGATTATCTTGGGATGTATAGGTGTTCTATTGCGAGATTGGGTCCATTAAAAATAAAATCACAAACTGATAATAATTGCACAGACTTTGTTCTCTTATTTTCTAACACAACGATGAGGTCTTTATCAACATGGTCTCAAGTGTGTGCAACAATTGGGTGCATACACTTGAGACCATGTTGTAACTGCCCAAATGATTGCCCTGATGATGAGCTTGCAGCTTAAGTAGCAGTAAAACGGTGCTGAAGCGCTAACACTTAATAGTTAACATAAATAGCTATATAGTATAGTAGTTCGACATTTTTATAATGGCTACACGATACGTTATTTTGTTTTTTAACTTTCTAACTTTATTTGAATATCTTTAGTAACCTGGAACATATTAAATTTTATCTTTATGCCGTCACATCGTTCGTACCGTATGATATAACCGCCGTGCGAATAGATCTCACGGGAGCGTAAAATGTGATCCTGTTGTAGCTTTGTATTACTTAAAAGCTTTCTGCAGACAGTGCCGACACAAAATATACTTCCTGCGAATATAATCTTTAAAACATTTCAAGTACACATTTAAACTTCTTTTCAACTTTGTTTTAAAGGCAACTAAAGCTGACTTCTAGTCTTGAATAACAATCCAAATAAAATTATTATCCCATATAACTCTTAATTTTAATTCTGGACGTTAGAGGTGTTAAATTTCATCCTAATTTGATTTTGTAAGAGTCAATATGTTATACTTTAAGTTAACTCTAAAGATTAGTTAATTTTTTAGTACAAAAATTAACAATTGAAGTGAAAACTTTTTATACATTTTACAAACACAAAGAAAAATAAAAATTTAAAGAATAAAAATTTTACATTCACGAGTGTTGCAGAAACCTAAAATTTTCGTAGCTGTAAATATTACATTTACAGTTACAGAACAAAGTATTAATTGTCAATGTTTATAATATCATTCTATAACACGAAATCAAATCAAATATCAAATATCACGTCAATAAACCAGGCTATGAATTGATTAAGGTATTTTTTTATTATTTTGTTTTTAATAAAAGGGTAAAGTTTTTATTAAGACAAAACCTGAAAGAATTTCAAGCACTATGCGATCAATATATAATATTAATCCGTAATTGTTACTATACGGAGTTAAAGCAACGCTGCTGCTCCCGCAGCTGAATGGACCTGTTAAAACCGGATAAGTACCACGACCTCACTGAAAATCGGCGTAAAGTGGAAGTGCTTTTGCTTCTGCGCTTCGTCCGGTGTATGAGGTGGCCCACCGGCCACCTCATTCACCGGGGGCCACCGCCCATCCCCCTCCCTCCTTTTTCTCCATCTCTTACTCCCCTCTCTACTGCTCTCTCACTCTCCCATTCCGCCCCCTGTCTCCTCCTCCCTCCCTCTCACGCCAGATTAGGCTGACAAACGAGCAAACGGCTCACCTGAAGGTAAGTAATCACCGCCGCCCATGCACTTTTGCAGTATTAAAAAACTCGCAAAAGCGTTGCCAGCCTTTGAGGGGACGAATTTATGAAAGAAGGAGGAGGAGAGAGGGAGCGGAAAGGTAGTGGATGGGATGGAGGAAGAGATAGGGAAGAAGTGAGATAAGGAAGAAGGGAAGGGAGTGGGCCACCGGCCACCTCACTCACCGGACGAAATGTAGAAGCAAAAACACACACACGCCGATTTTCTGTGAGGTCGTGGTACTTATCCGGTTTAAGCCGGCCCATTCAGCAGCGGGAGCAGCTGCGTGGCTCTACCACCGTAAACTGTAATGGAAATAGTTTATATAATATATGTACAACGTAGTTTGCGCTTGTGAATTTTAGAAAGCTAATTCATAATAAATGCATAGCCATATACGTGTTCGTAAATATCATGTCTATACAGGAAAATTTAATGAAAAAAAATTCTTCATATTTAATATCAACTAGTTTCACTATATATATAAACATAGTAACAAACTGAAAAGTGACAACTTCGCCAAAAAAACTTAATTTGTTTTTGGATGAAAATAAGTTTTGTAGAAATCTTTAGGTTACTTCAGAGTTTGTGAGTCTTACCGCAACGGAAATGCTGCTGGCGACAACTGATTCTACAAAGTGGCCATATCTAACGGAATCACAGAAAGCGTACGTCGGTGCACTGCAAACCATCAAGATGGCATCGATAATATTTTATATTTTCACGTTGAGCGTTTCTGGAAAGTAGAAGTGGGCACGATAAAAAATCAAACAGACGCAATTCTTTCGCAAGGCCGAAGTGCGCATCACATTACGATGGAACATCTCTCGCTAAAATCACTTACACGTTTAGAAAACTGCTCGAAGCAAAGACATTTCTAAATAATATTTTTTTTCTCAGTGTAGATCAGATTGTTACCAGACAGGCGACTAGACATTGTTTACGCAAATGTGTTGTATTTTGCAGTAACAATATTCAGAAACTTAAAACTCGACCACAGTTCATTGCTGGATCCTTTTTTGACGTTCAATCAGAGCTTTAAATAAATCTAAGCCTATATATAATAAAGATGTTTTATCTTTGGCCTTGTAACTGTAATTAATAAAAAAAATCATATAAAATTTTATCATCGGTAAGTCACATTATTTTCCCAATTTTTGTAACAATGCCTTGTAGATAATTGCACAAAAATTGTTGTCAATTGCAAAGTATAATTACCATTTATAATATAATAAATTAAAATAATTCCATAACAGTAAAGGCTATTGCTGCATTTTTGGCTATCACGGCCGTTAAAAAAACATGGCCACGGCAAACTGAAAACGAGAACCTATATATTCTTCATCTGACAAATGAGCATCAAAATTAGGAATGTCCATTGATATTCTCATGATACTCTTTTAAAAACTATGCTTTAAGGCAAATATGGTATATACCATCTTTTTGTGAACTAAAAACTTTTAAAGGGCTTGTCACACCTTTGTCCACTTTAAGTAACATACGTATATTTATGTTGACCATATTTAATTAAAATATCGAAGTTTAAAAGTTAGCGATAAGAAAAAGTAATTACATTGGTTTTTAAGAAAAGAAAACACGCCTCGTATACAATGTATTAATATTCCTTTGTTTCAGGGGTTTTCACAAATTTGAAATTACGGGCACAAAGTATACTCACACTCGGAATAGCAGTGTGACCAACTATATAACAGTTGGCAAGGTGACGTTAGACGTTAGATGTTACGTATAGAGCTAATTTCATCAAATTTTCACTTATTTACTTACTTTGCATGAAATGGATGATTTTAATTTTAACTAATTCAAGGAGTTCGTAGAAACATACTCTGGACATTCTTAAATAATAAGGAAATTTGCTTAGATCTTGTTAGAACCCGGGGCAAAGATTATGAAAATCACCAGGATAGCATGTTAATAAAAACATCGGTGATGCGTTTTTCTTTGAGTAATGATTCTTCGTCAGAGTCTTGACGAAGTACAGACGACGATCAAATATATTTAAGACATCACTCCTATTAAAGTTTTGAACTTAATATCACCTATATAAGTTATTATCAATGAAATAATATCATCTTTTTTTGTATAAAAAGGTTTTATTAGGACATATTTACAGTAGACACGATTTTAAAAGCTGGTTAGAATTAATTTTGCGAACGCAAAAGAACCACGATAAATCTAAACGACGGTGATAATACTTAAACAAGGGATTATTTTTATTTAAATATAGAAAATTTATAGTATAGTGCTACCGCCATTCCTAGATGACATGATTCAATAACGTAAAATATTTGCCTACTGCTCACACAGTGTAAACATTTAGGTTGCATGCGCCATATTTTCATCTTATTGCGAACTTATAGATTATGGACTTTATTAAAAAATTCAAAGTTTAAAGCGCATGGACAGTTAAACAACTTCATATCATTCAAAAGTTTGTAAAATGGGATATGGTTTAATTTGTTTTGATAACAACTGCACAAACGCAGGAATAGGAAACTCAACTTAATACTATAACCATTATTAAAACAAAATGTTTTAATAATGAACATGTGAAAGAGCAGAGAAAACGGTAAAGGTGAAACAAAGCTGGAAAATAAACGAGTACATACAAAGCTTTGGATAAATATGGTAAACATTTCATACTTCAATTTTAGGATCCGATTAGGCCGCTTACACAAAGCGGGGAAACTATCTCATCCATACCAGCATGTGATTACGATGATAAGCGTTTAGTGTGTATCATAGATTATAAATTTTCGCTCTAAAATATTTCATACGTTTAGCATCATCTAATAAGGTTTGTGTAGGCCGTATGTTATAAATATTTTTGTCAAGTTCGGAAATGTTAAAAGTTTGAAATTTGTTAACATCTTTTTTTAAATGCTTGTCAAAAATCATTTCTAGCAACTAAGTAAAATGTAAAATTAAACATAAAACATTGTTGCTGTGAAAACATAAATAAATATTTAACATTGTATATATGTTATACGTGTGTATTTTTATTGACTTAAAAATTCAAAGTTTTCATTGTTTGTCATCGATTTTAGTTCATCGTAAAGTAAATTTACTAAGTAACACTTACAGTGTGTTAGTTATTTCAAGACGAAACATCATACTTCAAATTAAATAATCTTAATTTTAACAAACCGATTGCCAAAGAAATAGACACACTGAAAGATGAATAGGTTCGTCATCATCACCTTCGTTATCTTCGTTACCTTGGCAATGATATTCTGCGCTACGTTTTTAAATAAATTAAGAATAAAAAATATCTTAGGTTGTCATTTCAATTGTGCATATTGCACTATGTAACACCGTATGTCCTAATTTGCAAATGTTGTAAATAAAACTACACCAATAAATACTTTACAAAATTATGTCATTCGAAGCAATCAGTAGCGTAAGTCATAGTTTTGCTATGTCTTAACGTAATAAACTCTCGCAATACGTACGTTTATATAAAGCCCGAGTTACCGAGTTTACATTTTCATCAGTTAAGTATTAAGCTATTACACAAGTAGTCGTAATAGAACAATTCTACTTTTAAACTTACTCGATATACTAGCAAAGTATTAATGATAATCACAAAAATAAACAAACACTAATATTTCTTTCTTACGTTTGAGGGCTAAAGTTGACTTTAAACATTAAAATATAACTATATTTTTCATCGATAAAGATTTTTAAACGTCAGTCTACCTTATATATACCTTATATATATTATATAACTGCTTGTTCAAGAGAATATCAATCATTTGTTATAATGCATTCCGAGTTGCCTTGTGGAAATTTGAAGCATTAATATTTTAAACGCGAATTCTATAAATTCAGACGTATTTTGAAGATACTGCAAATAATGTTGTCAAAGTTGGATGTAACTTGGCATCACAATTTACTTTATGTATGCTAACGAAACTAAGTGGCTTACGACGGTATAATTAGTTAAGACTTACTCAATACGGAATATTGCGTTCTGTAATATACACAGGGCCTTAATAATATATATAATTGATATTATAGACTCAGATGGGCACGGCAATATAGGAGAAGAGGACGTATTTGGGTATACTAAATATTATATATAGGTGTGTTATGCAAATGAATGAAGTTAATATACCTAAAATATTTTTTTATGTTAAAGGTATATTAATTATGATTATTTTCTTTTCGTTTAATATATTGTAGCATTTAAAAATTGAAAGACGGAAAAATAACTTTTGCGAATCGCATTAATTCCATTAAACTAATTATAATTATCTTTCTTTAAGATACGTAAAAATCGCCTATATCTATTATATTTTTATTAATAAGAGCGTGGCGTTAAGGAGAATTCTTTCGCTAACATCAATCTATAGTCTCAATGATATATCTTGAATGGTATGATTATTTAAAATTATCAAAACGAATGAGGGAAGTACATTTTTGGAAATATTCGATACGAGACCTCAATATACCAAGAGGAGGATCCGAACAAAACAACAGCCAGACAAAAAATAATAAGTCAAAATAGTAAAACAAAAAGTACTCGCAAAACCGAATAAAATCCAGCGAAATGCCTAACCTAGTTGAATAATATTGACATGATTGCTCATCTTACAAATTAAACCATAAAATTACGTTTGATTTCAACACACGTATGTATATCTAACATTCATACTCTAGGTGTGTCGAGTAATTAATTCAAATATAATCCACAGCATATCGAATATGTAATTCGTTAGTCTCTGAAATTAATTGAATACCTGTACGCATCGTTAAACGTATAAATTACACTTCAATTAAAACTTTACTGTGCGGTGTTATACACATTTATGTATTATGTTACTTGGATGTGCTTGTATTCATTTATCTTAATGGAACCAAAAAGACAAAGAAAATAAATAAAAAAATCGTCTGTGACATCTCCGGTGTTATAGGTATGGGCAACGGTGATCGCTTACCATCAGATGAAGTCCACTTAGTAACCAACTTGTCTTATATAAAAAGTTGCTGTTCCTAAATAATGTCGACGCCTGTGAACATTCAGAACAACACAAGAGTTGCAAAACGTTATCTTACTCTTAGTTGGGAATAGGTTTTCTTCTCAAAGGGCTCGCAAGTATTAACAATCGATTTTTTTATGAAGTAGGCTGACAAATGAGTAAGCGGCTCACCTGATGATAAGTGATCACTGCCGCAGTGGACATTACTTACTACCGCACTTCTGAACTTGTAAGGGGAATTTTTTGACAGAGGATGTTTTATCCCACCCTCTTTCAAAAAAAATCCCCCGAAAGAGGGATAGAGAGGAAAGAGAAAAGAGGCAGCGAGACGGGGGGGCAGGAAGGAGATGATGAAAGCAGAGGCAGGGAGGGGAGAAAAAGGGGGAAGCGGATGGGTCACCAACCACCTCACTCACCGGTCGAAACGCGGAAGCACCGCGTGAGCCGGTCCCATTCGCCAGCTGCGTGGCTCCACACACACCCACACCACCACAGTGCAAACTAATAAGTTGATTATAATTAACAAAAGTTATTAGTGGTTTGTGTTTTAAAATTAGCAGAGACACGTACCACTCAGTGTTTTTCTTTAAATATCTACCAAACAGTTCGAAACCACATGTGTAACAACAACGTCCTTTTATTAAAGTTTTCTTGTTTGGGGGATATGGTTGCGAAACGAATAAGTTGTGCGGCCGATGGTAAACAACAGGCTTGCTCGTAACAACACAGTTCCGCATAGAATTTGGCCTTGCACTGCGCCTGTCCCCAGAGACTTAAGAGTAAGTATACTTAACTTAACGTTAACGTACTTACTTAAGTTTGGTTATTAATTACTCTAGCAACATAGCCCAAGCCGGTACATAGTAGGGCTTACACATTACTACTTGGCAGTAGAATAGCTCGCAATGCAGTGGTAACACTCCAAACGAACTCTGTCAGAGTCCTACCACTTAGTAGGTACATAGTAGTAAGCGGGGCCTGTCTCGGTGACATGAGGTATTTGTTACAATAACTATTGTTTGCCAAGCTCACGATAACACATTGGTGTGTAATATCAGATGGAGCGACGCAAAATTTTTTCAAGTTCTCCGTGTAATGATCATAAGAAAATCCGGAACTATAAACCCGACCCTCACGCCGGGGCGCTGAACACTCCCGACGCGATCGTGAACAACATCAACTTCAAAACCGCCGCTGCAGGTCGGGTCAGGATCAAGCGGTCAAACATTAGACTACACCTTTCATCTAGAAATGTAAAATAGTAAATCGTTATGGGCAGTAATTTGTCTATTGAATATTTTGTTTAACCGTTATATTTACGGTTTTTTTAATAACTTACATCACATGTATAGGTGGGTCGTGCCGTTACTATAAATCTATGATATAGGCATAAGGAGTTTCGCTCCAATATTAGATTTGAATTCTTCTGTTCTTCTATTTATTAACCTGGCATAAATATTACTTTTATCATTATATAAGAAGAAACAACAGCTTAATTTCATCTCTAAAAAGTGAAAAATTCCTTACCAAGATATCTTAGATCTATCACTTGACTCGCATTTTGTTGCTGAAAACGCGTAAAACTTAATTGATTGACTCGTATGAGGAATAGCAATTACATTGTATTAAGCCTTAACATATTGTAATGGTATTTTAAAAGAACTTCACGCCGACTCTTCTCAACAGAACTACATTCAGAGCCGGTAGTAACTTCCTCAAAAACAAAATGTTAAAATGACGAGTCGTAAGTGCTTGTAAATTTCCATTTGAATAAATATTTTTTGATTTGATGATTTCTAGCCTTTTAAAAAGTTCTTTGGATAGTTGAATCCAAAGTTCAAAATATTTGGTTCAAAGCGACGAAAAAAATTCGACGTAACGCCGAAAAAAAAAAATCCAGACTGTGTGGTGCCAACAGTCAAGCATGTTGGTAATACCATTATGGTCTGGGGATGCTTCTCGAGTCACGAACCTGGTAAGAGTCGCTAAAAAAGAGACAATATTAACGAATACTACAGCAATGTCATTCCGTCTGGTTTAAGATTCATCGGAAATGTTTTTTTTTCAACAAGCTAATGACCCAAAGTATAGTTCAAAATTATGCAAGGGTTTTTAAGAACATACAAGAAACCGAAGGGTGTTAAAACATAGTGTGGCCCAAGCCCGGATCTCATCCCGATTGAGCTCTTGTGATAAGAGCTTAATAGAAATACGCAGTCGTTGGCGTCCTCGCAAAAAGATATGCTAGATATGATAGGCTTTATCAGAATGTTGGACCAAATTTTCACAAAGTAAAATTAATAAATTGATTGTTCGTATGCCAAGACTAGTAAAAAAAGGTAATAGAATGCAAAGGAGGGTTTAATGCCGAAAAATGTTATTTTTTTTTGGCAAGCAAACAACGGCTCACCTGATGGAAAGCAATAACCTTACCAACCTCAAGGTGGGAATGTTTAGAAGGAAAAGGAAGTGGAAGACTGGACAGGAAGGAGGGAGGAGGGTGTTCTGCCGGCCACCTCACTCACCGGACAAAACGCTGAAGCACAAACACTTCCACTTCACGCCGATTTCCTACGAAGTCGTGATACTTATCGGGTTTGAGTCGGCACATTTATTTATTTATTAAACTTTCACACAAAATACAATTGTGTAGAGTAGGACTTAATGCCTGAGGCATTCTCTACCAGTCTTTAGTTGAACAGAGATGAGAAAGAAGAACAGTGAAAATAATTATTCATATATATATTGAATACGGAATATATAATATACTATACAAAAACGAAATAATGTAAGACATAGGATAAAACTAAACCAATTTTTTTTTTTCTGCCAAGATATTTAATAATAAGTTCTTTAATTTCATCTCAAACGCATAACAATAACGGTCATTGATTTTCCTGATTTCGTAAGGAAGGGTGTTCCAAATAAGAGTAGATTGGACGTTGCCCGGGTCAAGGTTTAATCGCATGTTAAAACTACACTTATCTTCTATGTTATATATTATTTTTATAATATATATAATCATTTACTAAAAACATATTCTGGCGAGGCTTGTGCCAAGCAGTGGGATTTATATAGACTGTTACTACTATTTACTCTAACGATATCTCCTATGAATGAAGTCAGTTTTAAATATAAACTTTTTTATGCATTATAGCAGCGTGGCAAACTCTATAGTTTCAGGCTAATGGATCAACGCGGAAAAACGTCTAATGCAGCTATACTCAACCTGCAGTCTGGCAGACCTTTGTACTTTAGCCATTGGATTTTTATGGACACTTAAATAATTAGAATTAAGCAGTTGCTTGTGGCCATAGAGAGTGCAACGTGTTTGAAACCAGAGGACATGATAAAAGTTGTTAAAATATACGTGATGGATCCATTCATAGTCAGCTAAGACATCATTATCTACTTTTTTTTATTTATTTATTGTTTATATGCGGCCTGCGTCACCATGAGCTATGCACGTATTTGTGGTCCATGTGAAAAAAGTTTGAGTACCACTAGTCTAATGGAAGGTTGGCGTGGTTAATAGTTGTAGACTTTGTCATTTCATTTGCAAGAGTAAGCCGCTAGTCCTAAAGCATGTGACAAATCGCAAGCTTCGTCAAAAAGCTCACCAACGCATTAATTCTGATATCTCCTTTGACGTCAGTTGCCAACGAAATTATTAAATGGCGAAGTTATCCTTTAGAATACAACAAAGAGCGCCGTAGAAACATTTTAAGTGCATCGCATTCCCCGTAATAAAAGGAGGACGTATGTACGCCTGATATTTCAGCATGCATTATACTTGAAGATCAAAAGTGGGATCTATAGAATGCCGAACAAAGGAAGTTATGTTATAAAGTAATGCTGAAGTAACCTCTCTGTGAAAGAGCCTGAGAACAAGCGATCTCGAAACCAGCGAATAACTGAAGGAACTGAGGGTAAAATGTTTCACAATAAGGTTTATTACATTATACGCATTTATTTCGTAATTGAACGATCTGAAGTACTTCGTGGGGTTTCTAGACGAATTATACATAAAAACCATAATGACCAATTAAAACGGATTTCCGCCCTGAATATTTCTTATTCATTTATTTTACTCGCATTTAGATTTTTTTTTATCTAAAAACATGTTACGAGACTATTATCTGAAGTTCTGATATGAAACGTTCGTTTGTATATTGTCGGGGTGTATCTTCCCATCTTGTGCGTATCCATACTTACGTATTTATTTTATATACATATTATCTTCTTATCTTATTTTATCTTGACACATGTTTTTGCTTGCAGCGTATGCGACTCTATAAAGCTTCATAGAACATCGCACCCGTGTATTCACACTGTTCCACTGCTCGTTCCTACGAATTGGATAGATTCAACTACTGCAGAGTCACGCCTGAGGACATGCGTGATTTATTTCCAAGCGAAAGATTTGGGGATGTCACCTATGGAGAGTTCAGTCCGCATGCCGTATCCCTAACTATGCGATGGGTGGAAGCGGTGAGAACCGCCCCGGGACGCGGTTGTACTTAGTATACACGGCGAGTGTTCGCCGTACTCCGATACGAGTACGACCTATGGTGTGTTGTGTATTAACCCTACTTGTGTGTGTATTGTTAGATGGCTGGACCCTGGACAGTGGGTTTGCCTCATTATCCGGATCGTGAAGGTCGCTTCGCGGGCAACGATTGCGGTCAGACGCGTCGGGATCCTGATTGGTGGCCTGTTCACAGAACCGCCCCGTAGATATTTTCTAAGAATCCTCTGGAATCCTGAAATCGCTATGCAGGTCGATATTACGTTGGTACCACTCAGCACCGGTTGCCGAGCGTTTAAATTTTCTGAAAATCGTTGGTGTGCGCAAATGAAAAGCATGCATAGGACATGATTGGTCTGATGCAAGTCTTGTACAAAAGAAGTTTATGTCTTAAGGACATTTCACTTTTACGATTAGTTAAAGAGCTGATACGGCCGGAGACATAGGCGGCTCTATTTCGAACGGCGGTGATGTGCGCAGGAAACGAGAGCCTTTCTTCAAGGTTGACTCCTAGATACTTGGCCTTCTTCTCCCAGGGATCGGTTGGCCGAAGAGGGTGATATGGCCCAGGTTATTGTTAACTCTGACCTTAAACTGTTTGATGACCGTTTGGCGCAGATGCTAAGCTATTGGCTTCGACGTCGCAGGTCGTGGATTCGATTCCCACCCGGGCCAAATATTTATATGAACTATAAATATTTATTTCGGATCTGGGCGTTTGTCCGCGTAAAATCTATGTATGTAAAGCGCCCTTATAACACAAGATATTTCTATCTTACAATAGGGGTAGCGTTTCTTAAAATAATTACTAAAAAAAACTAATAGGTAATGATCCTTTTTAGTGTCGATCAGACGGACGTCCGTAATTTTCTTGGGTGGGTTTACGGGAGTGGGTACGGGTTTACGTCTATTTTTCTAATACGGAACCATTCACCTAGGCGATCGATCGCGGTTTGGAATGGAATCGCCCATGCACCATATTCATGTTCAGGATCAGTGGCGGTACTACCAAACAAGCCCAAAAAAACCCGCAATGCTCAAATTTAAAAATAAATTATTCGGGACTTATGGGCTAATCAAGATTTATAAATTTTACTCCTTAGTAGGGCAAGCCGGGCTTTTGGGCTTGTATGGTAGTACCGCCACTGCTTTGACATGCAGTGGTACCTTCCCAAAACGGATTCTGCAAAGGAGTACCACTTACTAAAAATCTTGTGAAGTATAATTAGTATAATCCCTGCCTGCCGTAAGATGTTTTTATTCTGTTTTATGTTGTTATATTGTATATTTTGTAATTAAGAGTTTTTATTTTTTATTTTTACTTTAGTTTTAAAAAGTTTTCGCAGAGATAATTTCTATAAAACTACTTAACAAAAAACATTTCTACAAATAAATATTATGCATTTGTATTTATATTGTTGTTCGTATTGCTTGTTATCATTGTCTTTTTATATATATTTGTCCACCTACCTCTCTGTACCGCCTAAAGGTTGACTGGCAGATAATGCCTTTGGCATTAAGTCCGCCTTCGTACGCTAAAAATGCTAGTAGTAGCGATAATTATCCTCTTAGGTCTGATTAAGTATTTCGCGAAAATACATTTTATACATATTTACAATTACACAGGCTACTGCCTGAGGACTTTCAAAGAGAGAGTCTAGAGAAATACCATTGCCAGTTATTCTCCTGCCAATCAGTAATAAAGTAATCATAATAATTTATTTGTAAAAAACATACAAGCTAAACAGTTGTTGCGTCAAAGCTATTTTTAGTTACACACGTCCCATGCTCTAAAGAGCGCACGAATATTTAATGTCAATAGTCAATTAGTCAGTGTGAAAGGTGTGACTGAGGAGATGACGGCTGATAGAGGAGTAAGGAAGAAAAAAACAAGTTGTACCGACCCCATCTAGTGGGATAAAGGGCAGGAGTAGAGAGAGAGTTAATTAGTCAGGAAGAAAAAATATTATTAATAAATAATCAATCAAATTACTGACTAAATGCAAAATTGAAGACTAATGTTTTAGTTTGAAGGGCATTTTTATCAGAATTTATTAGGAACTCGTGTAGTATACCATTATGCATCGTTGAGTGATGGGTGTAACGCAAATCGAAAAATTGTGAAGTTGTACACTTTAAGGTACATAGAGGCATCGTGTTGGTATGGATAAATATGTCGTTTATCACCAGGTTTCTAAATTACCGAGAAAAATATCAAAGTTGCGTTATATTATTCTATAAATTCTACATTTTGTTACAGTATTATAGAATTATTGACTGTTCAAATTAAAACGAATCAATACATTAAAAGACCGTTTGGCGCAGATGCTAAGCTATTGGCTTCGGCGTCGTAGGTCGTGGGTTCGATTCCCGCCCGGGGTAAATATTTGTACGAACTACAAATATTTGTTTCGGATCTAGGTGTTCATCAGCGTAAAGTTTGTGTATGTAAATCACTCTTTTGACACAAGATATTTATATATCTTACAATAGGGGCAGCGTTTTTTGGAGAAAAATCATAATTGGGGCAAAATGTAGTGGCACCAGTGGCGGTACTACCATACATGGCTAAAAGCCCGGCTTGCCCTACTAAGGAGTAAAATGCATAAATTTTAATTAG
>DWHO01000844.1:0-17606 GCA_018247575.1 Eurytides lysithous rurik
CCATCGCCTTGCACTGGGTGCGTCCGCTTGAACGGACGCCCTAGGTGGGCTGCTGCGGTCGGTATCACGGCCCCCCTTAAGGGGAGCCGAACCAGACCGCGTGCCCACAGTGAGACGATGTTACTCTGCCGCTGCACTCCTCGGAGAGCAGTGGCATCCTACCTCTTCCTATCCATCCGTCGCCATGGTAAGGGATGGATTGGCGTTCGCAGCGCCAATCCCAACACACCGACCAGGCCCAGAACTGGTCGAGTTTTCGCGCGAGAAATGGGGACTTTCCCCGGCGCTCGAATCAGCCGACCGAGGTCGGTTGCAGTACATCAGCAGGCAGTAAAAACGATATGTGCAAAAAGCTTGATTGGCTATTTAATGCTGATTTAGAGGTATAAATGGCTGCCACTGTCGAGCGGGGGCGTGTCAGCTCTTAAGGAATCCCTAGTGGTATTTAACTGGTTTGTTGGTCATTGAAATATATTTCTGACCTCAATTGATAACTAGATAATAAAAATATATTTTATCAGTAGTGACTAAAAGTGAATTAATTAATGTTTTCTCTAGTAAATAAAATCTTATAAGTGTTTAATGTATTTATGCCAAAATATGCTGATCGTTGATAGCTTTGATAACGTATCAACAATAACTTTGACTCTGCGTTTGTGATCTATTCTACGCTCTTCTCAAATGTCCAACTACTTAAGATAATAACGACATGTAATCAGAAATGGGTCCAGTGGTCTTTAAAACTTGTATAAAAAACAAAGCGGCATGTTTTGTTTAGAATTTCACGTTCCGTTCTAAGCAAACCTGAAAAGCGTCAAAAGATCTAGGCCTTCCTTTGAGCTCGGAAAATGTCGGTGAAAATTTCTTCACTGAGGAATTGATTTTGAGTTCCAGACAGATTTAAAAATAAAGGTAAAGCTGTCGTCAAATGAGTTAGCAAGGAAAATATTTTTTTTATTCTTCATTGTTAAAAAACCCCTCCTGTATTAAATAACAAAATCCCCCTGATAGATGTTGTTTTAGTTAAGTCAAAGGCGAAAGGGAGATCGAACGCACAACACGGTAAGTTAACTGTCTTAGTTAACCTTAGAAACTTCACCATCCTTGCAGTCAAATTATTTTCATAACTGTATCTTTAAAAAGCACTAGCGAAGTTTCTGAAAATATCTGGGAATTAAAATTAAAGAAGCGCAAATTCAAGCGATGTGATTAACTAATAATGATCATTTATAGCCGTGGTAGCTTGTTGTCCGGGCGTTCGTTTTTAATTTAATATATATTCGAGCAACCTAAGTTCAAATCCAGGTGCGGTACCAATGAATTCGCTAATTTATAATTAACAATTTTAAGTGCTGATTTATCACTTGCTCAACGGTGAAGGGAAAAATCGTGAGAAAACCTGTATATTTAAGGAGAAAAAGAAATCTTAAGTATGTGAAGTCTGCCAATCCGCAGTGAAGCCGCGTGGCGGTCAGTGCCCTTTTTCCTTCTGTATAGAGAAGGACCGTGCCCAGCAGTGGGACTATGTAGGCTGTTATTACTGATCATTTATATTGACTCGGCTCATAAGTGTTAGAAATTGGTACTAATTTAAACTTAAATCCGTCGTTGTCTGTTGTCATTTGTAATACACATAGATGTACTCATTTTTAAATTGTAAAAGTCTATGTTTATTAAAGTGAAGTTTAGATAAGTAAGTAACATGGACCCCTAGGGATCCACGTGGATCAGTTTGGGATAGAGGATGGGGATTAGGATATGGTACATCCGGCGGCGCTGTGATTATATCTAATCTTCACGTGTTTTGACGAGTTTTGTGAATATGGCAGAGATGTAGCGGGATTCATGTAGGGGATTCACCAAAACCAGTATGGTCGACGAAAAAAGTAGTTTAAGAATCCATATTTTAGACGATACAGAATTTGAAATTTCTCCCCTTTTTTAATTACCAATGTCCTCGATTATTAAAAGAAACAGATATACATGTTTTTATTTCGATTTCAAATGATCCAGTAAGGTATGTAAGTTAAAACAATAATTCTTTTAAAAACTACGTCGCTTTAATAACTAGTTAGTTCATTTTCTTACTGATAACAGTTTATAGCCACATGGAAACAATGTTAAAGTCAACTCTTAAGCTTTCTGTGTGTATTATACTTATTACTATATTTACTACTACTACTACTAATATAGTACCTTAGTATAAGGTTAGTACTACTAGTAGTAGTACTAACCTTAGGATTAAGGGATTACAAAGGGCCGACTTAATGCCTGTAGGCATTCTCTCCCAGTCAACCCGGGTCGTGGTGAGAAATTTTGATAGGTGTATCATAAACATACATTTTCATATATTACATAAAACAAAATAGAATATAATAATATAGAATATGTAATAAAATACAATATATACACATACATAATTACATATACATATTCATAAATAATTGTTAATGCGGATAATGATATCCAACTTTGTCAAGATTAACTTAAATAATAATCCTGTGGGAAGCGCTTAAACGAGGCCCTGTCAGAAGCCCTACGGATGTCTTCAGGCAAGGAGTTCCAGAGTAGTTTACCCTGTACAGTAAAAGATTTTTTTTTTGTCTTCTTTGATTTCTTTCTTCTAAGATTTCTTTCATTGTTTAATGAGAGATATTGAAAGTTATTGATGATGGGCATCAAGTTTTTAAGAAATAAAACACGTTTTTAATTTCGCAGTCCTCTTTTGTTAAATGATTTTTTTTTCACAAGCTTGTTAACGCGACGGAATGTATTTGAAATTGTTGATAACAAATTTACAATTCGTTTTGTAATAATATTATCTATTATTATGTTCTATTGTGAAACAAAAAAAAACACTCAATTTAAGTTCAAATGAGATATAACCTCATACCGAATCTTGATACTTTCTCACAATTTGTGAATATGTCATTTATATAAAAAATATACTTATACAAAATAAAGTCGTATAGGAATTGCGTTGATTGTTGTGTTTTTAATTTATTTTTACAGACGGTGGACAAACGAAATTATGAAACAGTAACATCTTGTATTTTTTTATAGACGCTCGATCAAAAGGTCACAATAATTATCTGTGGGTCATACGAACGCGCGCCCCGTGTGAGAATAGAAACCACGGCTGCATCGCCGAAACCACTAGATCAGCAACTGCGCTAGCCGAATCATACGGTTGTATGTATTAATTAATATATCTTATTGTAATTTCTTTTTCTTTTCTTAAAAAAAAAACTGTCCTATTGTAAGACAGAAATATCTTGTGTTATAAAGGCGATTTACATACGTAAGTTTTACGCACACAAACACCCAGATGCGAAACAAATATCTGTAGTTCGTACAAATATTTGCCCCGGGTGGGAATCGAACTCACGACCTGCGACGCCGAAGCCAATAACGTAGCATTTGCGCCAAACAGTCATCAAAGACTATAATAAGTATCAACGGTGTTGTTACCGTTCTATGTATTTTGAAGTACCTAATTCCTAAATGTACGGTATCACAACACGTGCTGTATCACAATGCATCCGGCTGCTATCAATTGTACTATATTAGAGTACATACGAGGCGGGGCGTTTGTGATTGTTCAAATTTGCATAGCACGTTCCCACTGTGAATTGTGTGAAATTTCTCGCGCTTTACTGCGGAATTAACGTCGTACAATCAGCAATGAAAGTAGATTAGAAAGATTCATTTTTACGCCCGGAATTACGTTTGTTTGAGCTGTTTAAATTTTTAAAGTCCCCGGCGTGCTCAGGCTTAACATGGACGATATTACGTTATCCTTAACGTTTGTTATTACGTATTTGGTTAATTCTCAAAATATATGTCCATTGCGGTATATTAAGCCGTGAAATTGCGAGGATAGCGTTCGCAGCGATTGTAGTAAATAATAGCACATATTAATGTTTTAATGAACTAACTTCGTTGACTTTAAGATTTCAATCACCAATACTTTTAATATTAATAGTTTTATCTAAATAAATTATTGATTTTATTTCCATTGATTCCTTCTAGAACATAACAGTGTATTCACTTTGAGTTTCTACGATATCTATTAAACAGTTTCTATGTGAAATCAAGTGAAGAGACTTTTTCTCTCTCTTTTATCATAGCGAAACCAACACGGTATTCACATTATTGCCGGGACTTTACTTGCAGAATAACCGGCAATGCTGTGGTAGCCCGTAAAGGCTTCAAAAGTCCCGTAAGGAATGATTGTGATCAGATGATCAATTCTCCTGAAAACTCTATAAATCAAAGGTCAAAAAACGATAAATTAAAATTAAAAAATTTAAATTAACAAATTTGATTCTGATTTTTTTTTCAACGTGGTATTAATATCCTTGTTAATTGGGACATAAAAACAGAAACTTTGTGAAATAGGTGACAAATTGACTAGATCAGAGAATGACCAGATTTTCAGAACAATAACCCCGCGGTAACCACATTGCTAATCTTGGAGTAGGCTCCATCGCTAAGTAGAAAAAAAAATTAAAATTTTTAAAAATTGCAGAAATGATTTTGCTTATTTCTGTAATTAACGTAGGACAAGTATTAGTATAATGTACTGTACTTTTTTAATTGTTGTGAGTAGGCATTTTTATTTACACAGTTATTTGTGTATAATAAAGTCAAAAAGTGCAATATGTATGGTATTCTGCAATTATCAGAATTGCACTAGGTAATGTTATTATAAAAAAAATATTTAATGAACAAAAACAGGCAAATCGCGTACTAAATAATTTCATACACATTTGTTTATTTCTCATTTATGAAATAAAATAGGTATGTTTAGCTCCTAATTTGATTTAATTTAAATCTGACATGTTTTTTTTTGTTTTCTATGTTGTTTTTGTTTGGCAGTATGTTAAATGTTTGGTATCATCTGCTACGATCAAATACACAATATTTACTAAAATTATATGTAACAATCCGAAATTTCTCCCACCTCCAGAGAACGATGAAGTACTTGTTATTTTAAGTCAGTTATATAACTGCATATAATTGCGGATGGTGTGGTGGATATATATTTAAAATTTGGCTACTATCGTAAGCACTTATTCTATAAAATATAAGTAAATAATACAAAGGTCAAGTCAAGGGTGTTTTGATGATTTTGACACAAATGTAGAGTGCTTTATAATTAAAATTAATTAATTCCAAATTGTGTCACCACGCTTTAAGTAATAAATGCCAATTATATTAGCAATTTCCAATTTCGAAACGCGGTCTCATTATTAATTCATTCTTTATTATGATTGTAAAACTTTACCGCATTTAGTACACTTTTTACTTTGAAACAGACGTGCAAACAAGTACGCCCTATCATAACCATAAAAGTAGAGTACATAGCGGCGCCGACGGCCAGCAAACAACCGAAAGCTCTATCCCGTCGGAAGATTTTGTGAGCTTAACTTGACGCTGAGGATTAACTGCAGTTCCCTGAAAATTAGTTCGACATGCAAACTTTGGTACCGACGTGTCATTTCGACGTATATAACGCTCCAGCCAGAAAATAACAACAACACACAGCATGATGGAGTTCTTTTTCCATGCAATGTCTTTTTCGCTAAATCTAGTATGAGCTAGGTCAGTTTTCATTCAATTAAGTGCCAAAAACATTCATCACAAATCATTTTGGTGAATATTTTAAATACAATAATTTTTATTATAAAACGTAGAACCATATTTACAGCTTTGATGTAAATATACCGTAAAATGTAGTGATCTCTCTCGGCATCTACATCATACGTTGACATAAATATATACATATGTGTATATTTATGCCAATATATGATGCCAAAAGATGCATACATTTGAAGCAGTGAAGGCTTATTTATGATGATGAAATTTGGAGCACAATTATTATCAATACTGGAGAATGACTTTCTTTTTAAGAATTATATATTAATCAACAATTTCATGCGATTTTATAATCACTTTGAGACATACCTTACTTTATAATGATAAATTTATATCGGTATCGATCTCTGATAAAACAAAATCGGCAAACTCTTTGTTACTTTTATACTTTAAATATGTCAGCACTAACATCTATTTCGTTATGGAAATTCATGAAGCGGTGATCCCTTAAGAACATTCTCTTTAGAGGTTTCAATGTTAGTCATTTGAACAATGAACGTAAGGTCGGTTATAGAGGCAATGATATTAAATTTTGCCGTATCACTACGACTCTATTATTCAGTGCCACGTTAAACAGTACTCGCATTAAAATGACACGCCAGGAGTGCATCAATTTGTCATTTCACCCGCATCTTAAGTTCCAAACAGCCTGTTTAAGTCGTTAAAGCTTTATGGACGTTAGAAAAATGGATGTCATGCAAGAAGAAACACAAGAAATAATAAAATAATTTTCGTTATTCAAATACAATCATTATTTATTTAACTCACGGTATACATAAAACTAAATCGAAGAAATCATGTATATAGCACACACGGATTATAATTTTTTGATTTATTTCATATACAGCAAACGTAGACATAGTGATTCCATTCCCAAGGTTTTTCAGGTGTTAGTAACACTCGCTGTAAACCTTACCTCGTCAGATGAACTATGTTCCTTTTTGCAATTTTTATGAAAAAAATGTCTATAAACTATATATATATATGTGTGTATATAAATATATATGTATATATATATATACATGTGTATGTGTGTGTGTGTATCTGAATGGAACTTTCTTCATTTCCTTTTTTACCAGTTAAAATCTGAGATGAAATAATCCACTTGATGTTCTGAAGAAAAAATATTTCAAGGCTCTGCTACTTTGAGACATAATATTTTCTCCTCTTAAGATCAATTTCCATTCGAGACTAATATTAAAACAAAAGTATAAATTATTGCTTCTCGTATCTGGGTGTAATTTTTACGCACTGTTGACATTGCAGGTAAGAAAAATAAAATTAACATGATAAATTAAAGGCACAAAATTACCACTAAAACAAATGACAAATGATAATGTTAAAATCAGTTTGTAGTATATGAAATTAGGTATTTCAATAGATTACTTAACTTACGTTTTGATTAATGACTAAAAATATAAATGTTAAGAAAATGTACAATGTGTCTATAATTTGTATTGGAGACGTTTGTTTATAAACACGGCTACTAGAACAACTCGGTTACTTATTGCAGATTTATTTCACAGACGTGAATTCGGCGATTGCAATATCTCCTCGGCGTGTTGTGAACTAAATTTAAACTAGATCGATACAGATTACTCTCCACATCGGCTGCACAGTCAATGCAGACATTTTATTAATAGAAACCGAAGCTTAATAGCTATTTCAATCTTGCACAAATGGGCTCGTGTATTAAACATCGACTATTCGCTGGTGCGTTTGGCGAGCTTCTATATATTTATTGCGTATTTCAGATGGCGGTTAATCAAAGTTCTCAATTTGAATACTGTAAAGGCAGCTTAGCTCGTAATATTGATGAAATTCTTTCAAATACTAAAATATATTAATTGAACAAATCTAAAGATAAATATGATTTTATATAAATTGTTATTTAATTATTTAGATAAATTGAAAATAATTATCACTTTATCTTTAAATTTTCATGAAATAAACTTACTACGATGTATTATTTGCCGGTTAATATCAAACCGATATACGCAGAAGTTCGGTTACTTAATAGTTTGCTTCTTTGAATTTTAGTGCAGACTTGGCACGAAACTTTGTGAATGTCTTGGCGTTTTCAGTCGGCTCGGTTAATGTAACAACATTAGACTGAGGTACATATTTATTGTTTGTGTAGTGAGCTAAACGCTGCTCATCTAACCTGAAGGTTATTATTTTTGATTTATATTATATGTGTAAATTATTGACATCTTACTACGGCACACATATTTGATCTTGATATCTATTTTAAATCAATATCTCGATCTCTTTTTTGTTAATTGAAATACAGAAATAGATTATATGATTTCATTTTTAAATCCGAACGATTTATTTGGCAGGATGACACTAAGAATGAAGTAAGTATCTTTCAATAAAAATGTTTACACTGGCCCTTGAAATTTGTCAGTATTATCCTTTTACGTAATCGGATACTTCCTTATTGATGTTAAAGCTCGATCGTTCTCTGGGCGAATTGCTCGCCGGGGTTGATTTGCCCCTGCGATAGCACCCCGCATCCCCTCCGCTCGGCTTACGTCTAGACCGGGCGCCAGACCACGTTAGTTGCCTTCCAGCCTTCGAGCGGAGAGAGCGTCTCGCCGGCCGGGTAGTGGCGCGAAATTTGAATGCTTGGTGTACGCATGTTGTGACTTTTGAAAACTTTTTAACTGCCTGTTAAATTGTGAGTTCTTGCGTGTTTGGAGTTAGTGCAATAGGATGCTTTTACTATGTAAGTATATAAATTTGTTGTATTTGATATCGACGTTTGGTGTTAATATGAAATTAAATTGACTTATTAATGTTGTTACTATAAAATACGAACGTCTTAATTATAATTAATACGAGTGAATGATTTTGAAAATCAATGTAAAAAAATAATTGTTTCAATTAAGTTAAAGTAAGACCAACTACAATTAAATAGTTGAACAATTGTTGTAATAATTAAATGAAAGATGCGCAAGATACATTTTTTGTTTTTAATCGATCGTGAATTTTTTGTTTTCCCAGTAATAAGTTTTCGGCCATTTGACTTTAGCGTTTCAATGTATACAAGTTCAAATATTCCCGCAAAATATTTCTGTGAAAAAACATTTTACCATTTCGAACAACCTTCCTTCTTCATCTTCAATTTATCTTAGCACACACTCGAAAAGCTCAAATTGTTATAACGCTGTAAATAGGATCGCGACCGGCCGGCACGAGAGATTTAAGTGCTGCCAGTACCATTGTAAAAAATATGTGCAAAAGGGACGTGGAAATGTACTTCAGTGGGAGAGAGTCTTTCGAAGACATTTTGCAAGGCCCTCGAAACTTTGCCGAGAGAAAGAAAAAACGACTTCCGGGCGAACCGTCCGCCACTTATCAACGCCAGGGAGCGAAGCGATGAATTAGCAAAAATATACACCACGCCAGACTGAAAAGAAATCCGGTGATTAACGGCTAATGCGCCTCGTTCTATGACATTTATTGCTGAAAAATCCATTTGCGGGCGACTTGCCGCTATGGTGAGTCTCATCTTTATCAAAACTGCTTTAGATAAAATTCGGAACGTCATTTTATTTCATAATGCCATTTAATGGCCATGCTAAATCCAGAGCAATTTAGATGAGAATGTTTTAGTGACTAACACAAATCCAGGTTACGTAGTGAACAAAATATTATGAGTGAACCGAATGGTATAAATGTTATGTGGATCATGTATTTCGGTGGGATATGTTTAAATGCCGTTCAGATCATGTTA
This sequence comes from Eurytides lysithous rurik, assembly GCA_018247575.1. NCBI lineage: Eukaryota > Metazoa > Arthropoda > Insecta > Lepidoptera > Papilionidae > Eurytides > Eurytides lysithous. The sequence goes on from DWHO01000844.1 coordinate 9,404, forward strand.
TAATAAGCCTATCAGAGCTTCTAAATGTTAGTTCAAGAGATTGTGAAGCTGTGTTGTTGCGGCAAAGTGTCACCGACTATCACGTTCGACTTGCTTATTTTGCTTGCCACTTAATTATAATAGAAAGAAGAAACATATTTGTGCGCTATACAACATTTCTATGAAGCCTAGATTGACTTTAAATATCTGACAGAGACCAAAATATCAAAGAGGGATAGAATTTTATCTTTTAACTTCAATCGTTAATTTTTTATAGAAACAGTGTTCAGTTATTTATTCAATGTTCTATATTCAGATCGATTATAGATATCGCGTTCATAGATAATCGTTTCATCAATCAAGAGTAATCATATATAAATAAAGCAGGATCGTTTACGATGACAGCCTCGTCATCAGCATAATGTCGCCGTGAGGTGGTTAATAATTTATCGAGTGCTTTGTGAATAATATATAACGCGCTGTATATTAAATAAACCTAATGGATGTCCATTGATTCGGTGAATACCGCCATTAATAAGTAACGAGCGTGGCATTGTTAAAAATCGTCCGATCTTTATTTTCGTAACGATTGAATATTGTTTCACGTTCGATTTTTAAAGTATAACACAATACATATACCATAAATATTACTACAAAGTTGATTGTTTCCTCGTAAAACTGTCATGTGGCGCAATTCTATAAAATGAAATTATTTATCAGCATTTTTTTCAGTTTAGTAAAAATCGGTGTAATTTGATTTTCGTTGTTTTTTTTTTATAATATCCTCCTGTGAGCCGATAAATAGTGCAACAAATAATTTAAACAATAAATCCAAAAATATTAGTACATTTTTTGGTGATGTACCGTTTGCGACCCTATAGTGGAAGAAACAACAACACGAAAAAAAAAAAGTATACCTTTTGTCACGATTAATTTGATCCCCCCATTTTTAAATCACCTTTAATGTCTCATATAGCAAAAAATTTACCACGGGTATAGTATATTTTTGCTAGGTACATATAAACACGTCATCTAGTTGAGAATCGAACCCACGGTTCACGGTTATATTTAATAAAGTTTTAGCGTATCATTCTAGACTAACATTCATGGTGTAACAATTATGGTGTTGTCACAAATCTTTTTTTAATTGCTCCGCCTTTAGCCGCCAATGTAAAAAGCCGGAAACAGCCATAGTTACAAATGGAAACATTAGTTCTTGTACACGCGTTATTCGATACATCCAGCCGGAGTTTCGTTCAATTGCGGTATGACAGCAGAAAAAAATAGACTAAGGCGCTTTGGTTTTAAAGGATGCATAGATTTATTGTTTGAATTTGGAATTAGACATTGCATTCGAATAGTTCTTGTTTTTTTTTTATTTATAATGTATCGATATAATGGTTTCTCATATTGTGTAGCGAGTAAGCTGGCCCCGGGTTGTAGTGGTACAACTGTAGACTTGAATATTAAATATGAATATCTCAATACTATATCTTTTTAATGATTTATTATTTAACAACAAGTTCATCAAGATAAGTGGCTGTTTCTCTTCCACGTTTTAACATATCAAGTTTCTAGATTTTTATTCTTATTAAATTTTATCCTTAATTATTTACTTACCAATGAATGGACTCATATTACTTTAACAAATTAATTATTTCGAATTTTAATGGGATAAAAAGCATCAACCAACCTTTGCCATCGTCCGCCTCACAAACTATTTCAAAGACTAAAATTATATTAATCCTTTGCTGCCTAAAAGAGGGGCACAACGAGTCACACAGTTTTAATATTATAATATCAAGTTTCGACATAGGGCAAGGTTAGGAATTCTTCTATTATACATGTAAACTACAAATTTAATAAAGTTACCTGTAATGTTGTTGAGCCACAAGATTGTGTCACTTAGAAATGCTTCACGTCACCTACAGGTTTCAAAGCGCTTCCGGTTCTTTTTAGAGTCTTTACACTAGCTACTCTCACTCTTTGGTGTCGCCGATGTCCATGTATTGCGATCAATTTATAAAACATGTGTTCAAAATAAGAAATAAAAAACACTTCTTACATATTTCATTTGGTTATTAGGCCATACATACTAATAATAAAAATTGACAGATCCATGACAATTATTTGTATGTTGTAACAATATTTTTTTCGATTTGTCAAGATAAACCCGTAGATACATCAGATAAATCGTTTACCGACCTTCTTTTTTAAAGAAAACCTAGTTCAATTTTCTTCCGAGATAACATTACATAGGTATATTGTATTATGCGATCTATTTTCGTTGGTTGCTCCCAATAGAAGGCAGTTAATGACTAGGATCCTGGCGCGGCGGTGTCGGCAGGTCAACGGTGGGCAAACGAATGCCTCCCATCTCGTGGCGTTTTGTTAGAGCGCGTTTAACATACAATACTTGATATACAAATATGCGCATATTTACACTGTAAGAGCCATGCCCTACTTAGGTCACGCCGTTTATTTATGTTCCGAGTCGCTGTTTGCAAAATGAGCGGGCCGCCAGTAATCGAGTTTGCCGTTTTAAAGTGTAAGCTGGAGTTAGAAACGTCTCTGAACATTTGTTGGGTTTTTACGTTGTTGCAAAGTGTTCTGTATTTATATTAAGCTCTTTTGAGTATTAAACACGGCTATATAAAGAAAAACACATAAGACAAGCTCATCCTGGACTTGACCACACTCGGGCATGCAAATCCTTATATTTTTTTTCCAATTTGCTCTGTGGCATACAGCGGAATCTCCATAGCCGTAGTGCTCATCGTCGAAGAATTTGAAGATGACAGTATAAATTTAGAAGCCTAAAAGGATTTGTAATTATTGCACCGCTTTCTTTTTACCCCCTCCACCTAAAAGCGTATCCTTGTCGCCCAGATAAAGCGAAGATATCTCGTGACCTCGCTTTATCTCCTTCCCAGGATAAGAGTAACAATGAATTTTAATTCCGAACGCGGCCCGACCGCCGACGATCGTAAATATTCCCTCTTATCGAATAGGTAATTGGTGATGTGGGCGAACGCTTCCAAAACCCACGTAAGTAGACGATATCTAATGCGTGGATATAAATTAAATTAGCGCTTTCCAGCTTAATGTATATTAGATAACTAAGTTAAACAAATTGCCATTACTGATGTTACAAGCACGGAGTAATTAGTGATAATTGAAATCAACCAACAACCCCGAGCGGGACACATTTTAATATTTATTATTCGAAAGCAGTGCCACTCTGTAGACACTTGCTGTTTACTCCGATGCTTATCAGTGACGGGGCTAATTACTTTCAACTGCAACCTCAGAAGTAAACTTTTGTATGCTTATGATAAGGACTAGAAAATATTATTAAGTTTTATTGCGCCTCTAAAGCACACCCAGTATGTCACGGCCTAATTCCTTTTCAAGTCAAATATCTTAACATTATACAAAAAAAGTGCTTTAGATCTAGTTTAACTATTAATATCGGCTGCCGACTTGTACCATTGTAATACGCGGAGAGCTACTACATACCATGTATACCACCTGGATGGCTAGCATTCCACCGTCGTACGCTTTTCGCGAAATTTCCTGCTGTCAAGAACTTCGGGAATGGGTTGTCGCTAGCGGTATTTCTGGACTGATACGATTTTGGGTCCTTCAAGAAGAGAACTTATTCCCACCTATATACAGGCAGCAACGCATTTGCAAGTTCATTGATGTTGCTAATGTCCATGTGCAGTAATGATCGCTTACCATCACGTGGGCCGCTTGCCCCTTTGCCCATAAAAAATTCATTTGGATATGTTCAGAGAAGAATCGACTACTCTATGTTTCCGTAATAGCGTATCTTTTGTTAGTAAAACTCTTGCTTTCCCTTTTTTAGGTGATCCCTTTTCTATTTATCATTTACCTAACTATATAAAAAGGTAAAAAGATCCTACTCTAAAACATCAACCCGGAAATGGACTCGGACCATTCTTACAAGACAGTGCCTTCGATAAAGTTAGTTTGGGACAAACTTTAACCACTGTAAACGAACTTATGTCTTGTTTGTTTTTACGTAATTGTGTTAGCCAACATTTTAATTTTTAACTCAAAATTCTTATTTTTTTTTAGATATAGACCGATTTCTAATGAAATCATTGTGTTTAAGACATAATTAAAAGATTTCTATTGGAAAACGAATAATCTTATATTGCCAAAGTGCTTCTGAATTATTGAACCGAACGAGCGACGGCAAAAAATCTAAATCCATCATCAATCCTATCAAAATCGAATAAAGAACAATTTTCCCCCATTACCGCGCCGAGTTCCTTCCATCATTTCACGTATCGTTTCCGAACCATCCTCCCCCTAGCTCCGGCGGCCCTGCCACGTTAAGGCGAAAATAATAAATCCGTATCGAATGTATGCACGGTCGATCTGAATGAAATGTTGTATTGTGAGAGGAATGCGATATTCGCCAATGAAATTCGCCCGTCGAGGTTGCCAAGCGATCAATCACCAATTAAACGTTGGTTGTTGGCGATACATTATCTATGAGACTGCGAGTAAATTTTGATAGATTGCGTTCGGTACCCGGAATCCATGTTGTTTATGTTCGTGGGTGAGTGCCTCTTAGATCGTATAGGAAGCTATCAGAGGCTGACCGATGTGTTTGAGGCTAACACGTTAAAAGCATATTTGTTCACTAATAATGGGTAATCTTCGTCAGATATTGTTTCCCTACACTTTTTCCGTGACCGGGAAAAATGGATATATGTTATATTATTGAAATACGTACTATAACAATATATTAAAAGGAAAACAATGTTCCGGGTTTTTCTTTTACGGGATTTTGTTTCAATATTTATTAAAATTCGCTATGTTTGTTTAATAAGTCAAGTAGAAAAAATTTTGTTTGCTTATGCGCGCTTTAGATTGAATACTTAAGAATTAATTTAAATCAAAAGCAGGCGAGAAAAATGGAAAGATATTTATCGAATACTGTAACAATTTTATGAAATTCATTAAACTCCCGCTCTCTATTTCACGATATTTAAGTCTAATAATTCCGTCTGTAGAATAATTAATGATACAAAAGCGACGAGCAGTCTCCTAGATAGCATTGAAGCGGGTGGCTATTGTTGTTTCAGTAACAAGGAAAAATCTGCGTTGCTTCCGACTGAGTTCCTACTCCATTGTTGAACCTTTGCGCCTCCTTGCGATTCGCGCAACAGATTTTATAGCGGGACTGTGACTGATGCATCTCATTTTCCTTCGGACACATTGAGAAGCAAAATGTTCTATTGTAGAACTTCCTAAATAAAACCGTTCTAAAAGCGAAACAGAAAAAAATTAACGAAACAATCGGGAGGATTTTTTCTGATTGTTGAAATTTGTCCGGATTGTTATACTACAAAGTAATTCTGTTTTAAATATCCTGTGATATAGAGTGAAATATCTTCTAAAACGTGTAAGTTCAAGTCCTTTAGTTTCGATGTCTTTAACATTTGAGCAACAGTCTGTTCTTACAGAGTAAAGTGACAAGACGTCCAATTCTGAAGTCTAATGGTAAGCACGCTTGTCTATGATAGCATAGTGTCACAGTAATTTCAGCTAGCAGAAAAGTTCCAAGCATTGTGTTTCGATCTGTGGCCTCGCCTTTCGCTCATTGGTAGAAATAAGATGGTAAACCAAATACAGTGACGACTGCACTCAAGTGCTTTGCGCTAGGGTATCTTGCAACAGTGTATTCCGTCTCGTCGAGTTGTTTGATATAGCAATTAAAAACGAAAATAATGTGATTCATTCAATGTCAAGTGCTGAATATAAAGATTGAATTTAAAGGAGACCGAACTGCGGTTCTGCGAACCAACGATCTTAGTCATCGGATTTCATTTTATCTTCTGGGCGGTCTGATCAATTTCTTGAACATTCTCGTCATTAAATATAATATTAGAATATTTGGCTCTTTGATAACAAAATTAGTAAAATTTCCTAAAGCCATCAAGCTTGTGCTATTTCTACTTCTTTCTTTAAACAAAACCGTTGTCTATTGAATGGGCGTTCCTAATCGCAACAGGGACGTCTTATTCTCTCCCATTTGACTCGATTGCAAACGACTTAGTGGACGTTTAGCATGAGCGTGGGGTCGAGCTGCCGCGTTCCCATGGCGTTGGGGTGTTACGCTATTTTCGTATGTCGTCACAGTGTAATTTATGGCCGTGTGACGTACAGTCCATCGTGCTCTTAGGGTATGTCTGGTACAGAGATTTTTACTGAATTTATGTCGTTGTAAAGGATACATTTTTTTAAGTGCACTTCTGAACACGTTTCCATCAGTTTAAAGCAAAAGATCTCGTTTATGTTCGGCTTGTGGTGTGTCTGTCGTGTGTTGTATTTGTTTGAGTTTCTTGTAGCGATGAATTATGGTAGTTTTAATTTTACTAGATATGACTTATGAATGTTAGTGATTTTTTGAAAGACACGGAAATTTAAATTTCAACTTTAAAAGAAGTCTGCATTCTTTTGAAGTTGAAATTTTGTAAAATTATAATTTTGCAAAAAAAAAATATAATTAAGCTCTGTGTTGCTTGTGTCAGTCTTCAATTTTTTGATATTTTATAGAATAAAAAGCGATATAATTATGTCACTCTCGATTCTAAACCATCTAAATTTTTTTACAAAAAGTACGCTCCGCAGCTTATTTGCCACGTAGAAGGATTACAAACAAACGATCTAACTTTTATTACTCAGTAATACTAAAACTGTTCTGGGAATCCAAACCGTTAACAAACCTATTAAGCGAATGAATTATTTCACCAATTTGTAGACGAATTATTTGTCAAGGATCCATTCCCAAAATTGCTTCCAAATTTAGCGACGAGTGGCTTGTCGTTGGAAATGCGCTTCACATGCAAGCATTTAGAACAATATTGACTGCAGCTATATTACTCTATTAGACTCGGCAAATATATGTCTGTTATGTAGACGTCGCTTATGTATGGTGATAAATTTCAGATTTATTTACTGCGTACGTTAACGAATATACTATGATCGATGCACTTGAGGTCTTTTATGGTACAGGCAATGTCATGGAAGAGGCAATGATGTGTAAGAGTCGTGCAGCTGTGACTTTTATTTTCATAATGTACCCGTCTGTTGTGTACAATGCGTTGCCATCCAATGGTATATTAGCTGTTTATTGTCATCGTAAAAACAATTATACACCTTCCATAAACGCCGTATTTAAAATGATTATTAATATTATTACCTTTAATAATAATTAACATTTTATATATTTTTTTTATATGTCAATTCTTAAACAACTTCTGAGGTAAAAAATGATATGTTTTTCTTTAACATTCATAACAGTGGAGTAGTTTTTTAAGTTGTTCATTCTTGGCGTCGTTTGCAAATACAGTAATCCCCCCTATAACACGGTAGATCGGCTCCGCGTATATATGAATAACGCGTTGTAGGAGTATTCCCGTATAATATGAAAATGCGTTTTAAGAGTACCGTATTATTAGTGTTTAGGGGGGATTACTGTAATTTAATTTCATATTTTTCGTTTCATATTTTTGTGCTTTCAGTTTTTTTTTAGAAAAGTGTAGCACATATTATTAAAAATCTAATCAATAAGTATTACAAAGTATCAATTAACATATCGTATAGGTCTGAAAAGTATTTGCTTGGTTAGTATGGTATATGCTTGAATTTTTTCACAATAAAACCAAGGGGAATGTAAAATCTTTTGTCACTTCTGATGTAGTGCCGTCCGCGGTACGTTCCTCCGGGAATAGAACGGTAAGTTGAGTATATAAATTAGCTGTCAGGGCGCTAATCGTTCCGTCAGCCCGCGATGAAACTTTAGGAGTCCATCAGTAGTTGTCTGTAAGGCCAACGTGTGCCCGGACAGAAATAAACGCAGTGTAACCGCCGACAATTTTGTTATCCTTTAGCCAAAGCCCGTGGGAGCGAATATTTACAGGCGCATCTAAACACGTACTGAGTATCGCTCTGTTTCAGCTATGATAGCTCAGCGTAGAACGTCCAAAAGAATATAAGTTTAACGGTGGTAGAGTCACGCAGCTGTTCCTGCTGCTGAAATGGGCCGGCTCGAACCGGATTAGTACCACGACCTCACAGAAAATCGGCGTGAAATGGAAGTGTTTTTGCTTCCGAATTTCGTCCGGTGAGTGAGGTGGCCGGTGGCCCATCCCCTCCCTCTCCTCATTCCTTCTCTCACTCT
>DWHO01000845.1:0-17602 GCA_018247575.1 Eurytides lysithous rurik
GTCCTAAAATCGAAACTACACATATCACCACTACACAAAAAGACGACGAACTTCCAGTCACAACTGTACACAAAACACAAGAATTACTTGACGATATAGCTACGCCATTTGACGATTTACTGGAACCACAAAAGGCTACTATTATAGAAGAAGAGCCGGAAAAGGTAAAGATCGATCAATTTCGAACAGAAACTGGAGACACAAAACGAGAACAGATTATTCAACGTCTACTTAAAAAACGAAAAAGACAAAAAGAAGAGGTCAGTGAGGTCATAATGGTTCAACAGGAAGGAGAAGAACCCGTCTTTGCCTTAGTAGTTCATGAAGAGAAACCTTTTAATAAGGATGAAGATTTTGAGCTTCCCGAGGAAACGACCGTCGAAGAAGTTCTTTCAGATGATGGTAAGCCAAAACAAAAGAAACATTTTAAACATCAATATCAAAAAAAAAAGAGATGTCTAAAAAGCTAATTAACACACATCAACACTGCACAAAATGCTGTCAAACATAAACATTACACATACACTACACTAAATAAAGAAAACATTTGACACAGCGGCTATTCGATAAATTACTAGTAACTAGAACTGTGGCGTAAATGCAGAAGCACCAGGAAGAGTTTAAAATTAAGCAATTGCAAGCTGAAACCGGTGAGACAATAAAAATAAAACTTTTGGTTATTTTGTGAAAACACCTAGTGTCTACTTCGACTTATTAAGGTCATAAATACTAAAAAGGAGAGCATGAAAACCGTCACCTTCATCGCAATTTGTTAAGATATATCTATTGTAGAAAAAGATATTATTTAGTTTCTTAAAGGACAGTTAAAGATTTACCAACGGGTTTCGGTAATACTATATATAAGAGAATCTGTAAATATGTTGACTATTACAAAGTTTGTTGTAATGTAGGCTCTATACACATAACACGTACACCACCAGTCGATAATCAACCAGTCATAGTTCAAGTACATGGTATTTAATCTGTCACTGATTGTTCTTCGTTTCCCGATTAGTTGACTGCCAACAAATGATTTTCGAAAGGATGTTGCCCCAAACTCACCTTTATTATTTACAAATTAGTTGAAAAGTCAATGATTCTCCAAGGAGTTGAACAATGAACCCCATATTTATAAATTGTGGTGTCAATTCAAACACTAAGTAACTTAAAACTTATGTTATATATATAAAGTAAAAGAACTAAATAATAAAAAAACTGAAATAGAGATATTTATTATTAAATATCCCAAACACTGATTTTTTTAATCCCTCAGTTCCTTTCGTTCGTTCGTTCCTTTAAATAATAAAAAGTGCCGAACTAATTAATTTTTATATAAATATTTATAAATAAATTTAAAAGTAAAAAGGAACTTAGCAGGCTACTTTTTTTTCTTAAAATATACTTATTTATTCTGTTCTAGTGCGAGGTTATTTTCATGTCAAAACTACCTTAGGTATTTTTCTCGTCTATTACCTTTAATTCGAAAACAACAAAAGCCTGTTTGGAACCTCTGCGCCATATCGGATCATCACCATTATTTTTTAACACCATTATTCGATTGTATAAGATTTTCGATCATGTACAATAGAGGCATATTTCCATACTATAAATACGTATAGTATGGAAATATTAATGAAACGATGAAAAAAAAATCACTTTAAAAAAATCTTTTGAAATAGATCTTTTCTTAGTCATCAATCTGTATGGTCATTTTCATCTACTCTGAATTACCTGCAGAACTTTTAGACAATTCATTAATCATTTAATAAATAACTTAATATTTATATGATTACAGACGCCAAAAAGATAGAAGATACCTCTATTGCAGAAGAAAATGAACCAGAGCAAGACAGAAAATATAAAAAACCACGCAAGAAGTTAATTCCCTTAAAAGTTGAACTTGTAAATGCTGAAAAGCCACAGCATCCCGAAGAATATATTCCATTTACCAAACTAAAATTAAAAAAGTCGACTTATCTGCCCAAACCCGAGCATGCAACCATAACTTTACCTAAATTTCAATTAAAAAGTCGTATAAAGTTTAATGACAATTGGCCTCCAAAAGAATCAAAACCAGTTATAACAATAATAGGAAACATAAGGCAAAATGGGGAATTGTCTCGTACTGTAAAGGAAGCAGCAATAGTAAAACGAAAACCAGTAAAATCACAGTCACTCTCTGACGCAGAAAAAACAAATTTATTAGAAGTCGAAAGGCTAGAATTCTCTAAACAGGAATTAACTGAGAAGCAAGTTGATTTAGCCACGCCAGAAAAATTAGAACCAACATTTTTACCTAACGCAATAAAAGAATCAAATGAAAAACAAAATATACCTCATAAAGGACATATAAACAAAGAGGAGAAACCAAAAATTGCGCCTATTAAAATCGAACGAAAAGTTTTTGAACCCAGTAAAGTTCAATTTGTAAACAACATTGAAAGTCCTCAATTTATAAAACCTAAACTAAAGAAAACCGTTACTAAGCCTAAACTAGAAAGCTCATCGCTTCTATTGCCAAAGTTTCAATTAAAAAGCCGAATTAAAACTGTAACTGACTGGCCTCCTGATATTGTTCGACCTGTTATAAGCTCAATAGGCAGCATTCGTCAAAATGGAATATTATCACGAAATGTTAAGGAAGCAAAAAAACTTAAAAAATCAGTCATGCAGCCGCAACAACTCCCTGATGTAGAACGTACAATATTAGAAAAACCAACATTTAACTTAGAAGACATTAAAACAAGTTTAAAGGAAAGTGGCGCCTTAAATGAATCTCAAGAAGATTCTAGAGAAGATATTGAACCAGAGCAGTTTACAATAAAACCCAAAAAAGCGAGTATTAAAAACGTGGAGGAAATAACTGATGAAATAACGATAAAGAAGAAATTAAAACCTGTTCGCAAATCTTCTATTACTTTACCAGAAATAACCGAGCCAGAAACAGTTACTTTCAGACCTAAAACAACGAAAACTAAGGAAGATGTTGAACAAGAATTCCAAATCCATTTGGATTCTTACGCTGAAGAAGAAATTTCAATGTCAAGTAAAGTGAAATTAAAAGCACAAAGGCAGCCTACATTCATTGAGGAAGCAAACGAAGCATCCATCAAATTTTATAAAGAAACAGAAGAACCAGGGTTCGAAGAAATAATAGAAAGTGAAACTGAGCATAAAGACGAAACACAAGATATAATTATTCCTTTCAAGAGACCAGTTGAATACAAAAAAAATATTGAAGAAGAAGTAACATCCAACATTCGAAAGCCAGTGACCAAAAAAATAATTTCAGAAATATCCGAAGATGTAAATATTAAACTAGACAAACAACTTGATTATATTGTAACAGATGAAGAAGGAGTTAGTTTTGACATAAAAACTCGTAAAAGCCAATTAACTTCCGAAGATGTTTCAAGTAATGTGAAAATCAAACCAAAACCTAGAATGAGCCTTGCTGAAGATGCTGCAGAAACTTCAATTAAGTTAATTCAAGAGGTTGGGGATAATCAACAAATTGAAGAAGTACTAATTAGTGACACAGAATCAGAGGAAAATGTTAAAATGATTATAAAGCGAAAGGGAAAAAAACCGACTTATGAAATTAGTGAAGTAGAAGAACTAAGCGTTGAACTCAAACCTAAAAAAATAAAAGATGATTTTTACGACGAAGAACATCTCACAGTTTCAGCGAAACGTAAACCAAGGAAGCCTATGGAAGTCCAAGGTAGGTTTTCATTTACTAGTTTTCGGCATATAGTGCAAATGCTCTCAATTATTCACGAAGAACGGCATAAAGTTATGCTTTGATTACATAAATAATGCATCTGATTGTACTTAAATCATAATACTGGTCTCATTAAAAGTTATTCAGAATTACTATATTTTAATAAAGAAGCAAGCAACCTCACCATTTCAATTTTTTTAGCATTATCAGTTATTCTTCCGAAAAGCAAAATTGTTTAAGCTGTATTATGCTCCGATTTGAAAAGCAATATTACCAGCGTCTGAATAACTAGTGAGTAGTTTTAACTAGTGATGTTCAAAATATTATGTCGCTAGATGTTTTTATGGCCAATTGCATATTATTGCTTCGAGATAGATCAAATGGAAATGTTGAAGTTCCACCTCGGATCACCTCTTCTAAAGATCCCTGTCACTTATTGGGGCTGTGATATCGGAACGATAAAGTAAAAATATTATTTTATTCATCAGGTTTCATTCTTAAAGTAAAGATGAGATAGGAGAAATTAATTTAAAAACCTAGAATAGGAAATTGTTTTTCAGTATATCCATGATGTAATATAATATTACTCTTTAAACACCTCAACATTAAAACACATAGTAACATCTAATGACTGTAAATTAACTGTTTGCTCACTATATGTATATAACGCATTTTTAATTATAGAAGCGGGGGCGTTTATGAGCATATCAAGACAACAAGAATTTCCTGGTGAGTAAAGCCGTTCATAATTATATTAGATGAAGTAATTATATATAATATTAAAATAACATTTTAATACAAAAATAAGGACAATGTGTTGTTTTTTTTTATGGTTAATTTTGATTATAAGATAGTCAAAAGACAGTGCAGATTCTTGTATAATTCTTAACAAAATAAATTAGACATTAAAAAATTACTTTACGGACTATACGGTTCACGAGTTTCGACGCGGAAATTTTTTTAAAATTTTTTTTTGGCTCTGATCGAAGCAGTAACAAAAATTCGATTTTTTCCAAGAACTGTTTGAATCCAAATTCACGGTAGATCACAAATTTATAAGGATTATTGTACGGACAAAGTGGGCTTATGTGTAAAAAATCAGAACAATAATTTGAGAAATAGTTTAATTTTATAACATTTTATGATTAAAATTTACCCAATACTATGTTGTCCTTTTGATTATGCGAAACGGATACATTATTGAATAAAACAATATACGGATTTCATAGCGATTAACTTCGTTTTTAGCATTTATTATCACAGGACAGTCAATCTTATAACTACTAAGTGCTAACTTTTTTTACTAGTCACTTGGCCTACTTCTTAGCCACCATAAAGCTAATAAGACTTTTTTTTTTCAGAAACACCTGTCAACGTACGTAGTGGTGACACAGTATTTGCCGTGTATTCTTATGTAGCAGAGACAGATGACGCTATTAATCTCGTAGAGGGTGAACGACTATACATATTAGGTAAAAATGAACATTTTATCATAATTCACATTTACATCATTTATTTTCATATAAAATTAATCGTAAAAAATGTATTTAGAAACCACAAATCAAGACTGGTGGTTCGTCCGTAAACATCTGACAGAAGAAAAGGGATGGGTGCCAGCTCAATATCTAATGGATGAAGCCAATTATACTTTATATCTACAAAAAAAATTAAATGAAAAAATAGACAAGCTGCCCGTTTTTGAAAGTAAGTTATAGACAAGATTTTGTGTTAAAAAAACAATTGAATGTAAAATAAACCACATGCATAAAACAAATTTGTTGTAGATTTGTACTAATTTATTTTCTACTCAATTTTTAGAACCTGCATCTGAAGAACAAGCGATAGCACCAATATTTGTTGAAAAATTACGGCCTAAACATACACCAGATGGATCTACAGTACAATTCGAATGTCAAGTAGAAGGATATCCTAGGCCCCAGATTACTTGGTTTAGACAAACAGCTATTATAAAACCGTCACAAGATTTTCAAATGTATTATGATGATGATAATGTAGCCACTTTAATTATCCGAGAAGTATTTCCAGAGGACGCAGGTACATTTACTTGTGTGGCTAAAAATGCTGCTGGATTTGCATCAAGTACAACAGAATTAACTGTTGAAGCACCCTTATCAGATCACGGTTCTGAAATGACTGTTTTGTCAAGGAAAAGTCTTTCAAGAGAATCTTCTCTGGCAGACATATTAGAAGGTATACCTCCTACATTTTCAAAAAAACCGAAGGCACAATATGTTACAGAAGGGTCAGAAATTTTCTTAGAATGTAGATTAGTAGCAATTCCGGAACCGGATATTGCGTGGTTATTCAAAGGTGAAGAATTATCACCTAATGAGAACATTTCTATAGTCACTGAATCGGACATGCATATGTATTGTAGTGTTTTAAAAATGTCAAATGTACGAAAGAGTCAAGAAGGTACATACACAGTAATTGCTGTAAACAGAGAAGGAGAAGCTAGTTTGCCTATCGTACTAAAAATAAAAACGGGACAGAAAGAGAAACCACAAATAATAGAACCTCTCAAAAATATGACGATAAGAGAAGGAGAAAGCTTTGTTCTGACAGTTCAAGTAGTAGGAAATCCAGAACCAAAAGTTACTTGGTATAAAAATAATAAACGAATTCAAGATGAAATTACAAGAGTAGATGGCGATATCCACGTTATAACAGTTATTAAACCAAGAAAAGGATTTAACGATGGGGTCTACACGCTTAGGGCTAAAAATACGGAAGGATCAGCAGAAACCAGTTCAATCATTACAATAGAAGGTAAAGTTTTGGTAGTAAATTGTTAACACTTACTTAATCTACAAAACTTTTTTTACCCAATTAATAAAAAAAAAATTAAAATATGTTTTGTAAGTTATACTTTAACTTTACTTGCACTGAAATGTTATATGATATACTAATCTTGACATTTTTATATATCACATTTTTATAATATTAACTTAAATAAAACAACTAAAATACACATTTAATCCAAAGTAATCTCTGATTTTTAACCTAACAGTTTTTTTTTTCACTCGTACATAGATTAGGACATTAAGTTCTCGCTTAGTCATTTTGTCCAACGAAACCAATCAACTTCCTATTAGGCATTAATACATACAAAAGGACATAAATTAAAAACATATATTTTTCATACACTTTTATAACAATACAGAATTTGCATTTTCTCACTACTTTCGTAATATTTTTAATATATTAACAAGTATAAAAATAATATTTATTATTTTTAGAACCAACGGAACAAAATGCAGAACCACCATTGTTTATAAATAGATTCCATGAAATCACGGTAAAAGAAAAGGGAACAATTAAATTAAGCGCCAAAGTAACAGGAAATCCAGTGCCAACAATAACATGGTACAGAAATAATAATATAATAACTCCGGCAGACACAATAACCCAAACATTCGATGGCGAAAATATTGAACTGATTATAAAAAATGTAGATTCTGAAATTGATTCCGGAGACTACAAATGTGTGGCATCTAATAGTGCAGGTAAAGCATCACACGGTGCACGGGTAACGATTGATGTAGATAAAGTGACATTTGTCAAAAACTTAAGAAGAACCTATGAAGTAGAAGAGGGAAAACTCGTTCTCTTAGAATGTGAAACTTCACATACGGTTTCAACGAAATGGTATCATAATAATAAAGAGTTAAGCGGAATGGATCACCGTGAAATAATACAAGAATCGCGCATACACAAATTAAAGATTAAAAAGACTAAGCTTTCTGATTGCGGTGTAATAAAATGTGTTGTTAAAGACCAAGAAACCAGTACTGAATTAATAGTCCATGAAACTGTTCCTGAATTTGTACGAAAACTACAAGATTTCGAAGTAAAAGAAAAGGATATAGCTATATTGGAAGTAGAAATCAATTCGGAAACTGCAGATGTTGTTTGGAAAAAGGATAACAAAATAATAAAACCCAAAAAGAATAAATACGATTTTGAAAAACGTGGAAACGTAAGAAAATTACTTATAAGAAATACGTCAGTCCATGATGAAGGAGAGTATTCGTGTATTTTACGTGATGATTCATGTACTGCAGAGGTAACTGTAGTTGAACTACCGCCGGAGATTATATCTCGTCATCAAAATCAAAGAGTTAACAAAGGTAGTAAAGCAACATTCGAAATTGAACTCACAAAAGGCGACGCCTTAGTACAGTGGTATAAAGATAGTACTGAAATTCTTTTCTCAAATCATATACAACTTACTATAGACGGTAAAAAACAAAAGCTAAAAATATATGATTGTGATGATAATGATAGTGGTGAATATACTTGTGTAGTTGGAACTGATAAATGTACAGCAACTCTTGTCGTGGATAAACCATCAATAGATTTTGTATTGCGCCTTCCAGAAATAATTGTTATCCCAGCCTATACCGATGCTTACTTAACAGTTGAAATACCAGATGAAAACCATGATGTAACTTGGTTCAGGAAAAAAAATAAAATAGAAGATACAGAAAAGTATACTCTGATATCCGATCGTAAAAAACGCACCTTAGTAATAAGAAAATGCTTGGAAAATGACCAAGGAGAATATTCATGTGCATTATTAGATGCCATTTGCTTTACTAAATTGAAAGTAGAAGGTAAGTTTTTATTGAAGTTTTTTTTTCTTTTGAGAAATTCTTTTTATAACGTACTTTTATCTCATTTTAGTGGTAGAATTTGCACCAAAAATTTTAGATTTCGTCAAAGAGTACAAAATAAAACGAGGAAATGATGTAACCCTAGCCGTTAACTATGAAGCAGCTCCCCAACCTAATGATGAATGGGTAATTAATTCCAAAATAATAAAGAAATCAAAACGTACGAAACCAGCGATAGATGCAAAATTAGCAAGTCTTACCATTAAAAAAGTGGAACATTCGGACACAGGGGTATATAAGCTTCGACTGGAAAATAATTGTGGAAAAGCGGAAGTAGATATTAACATCATCATAATAGGTAAAAAGTTGTTTAATTCTACTTATTGAAATTAATTACGTAAAAAATTAAATTTATAAATAAATTTTCAGATATTCCGTCTCCACCCGGTAAACCTAATATTTTGGAAGTCGACGATGAGTCCATTAATATATTTTGGGAGGAACCGACAAATACAGGATTTTCTGATATTATTTGCTACATAGTAGAATATCAGGAAATACACACGGCAGAGTAAGTTTAACTATATATTGATTCTTAGTTTTATATTATAGTATTCTCCGTTATTCCGTCGGTAGATTTTGCCTCTGGGTTGGGTGCGTTCCAAAGGCACCGACTGTGAGGTGGTGCTGTCTAGGAAATGTTGCAAAGTTCACCACCTAAAACGTACCGGAATTTTACTCCGGATGCGCTTCTAGGCCTAGCATCATGGCGGACAAGCGAGTCCCCGCCTAAACCCAAACCGAGGCACACGAGGCCCCATCCCTGATGCCGCGCTTGACATACACATACATATATAACTTAAATAATCCGTATTTAAACAGTTTCTTTATTATGTATAACTTGTATTGAAAATGCGAGTTACTTTTCTATAGCTTTTTTTTTGGTTCCAATCAGACATAAACATAGTCGAGGGTTAATTAAAGGGAATGTTATATGAGTTTTTGTTAAATATAATCTACATGAGACAGTGGGATTTTCCAGGTGGATCTCGGTTGAGAATATTGAAAAAACTCAATATCATATCAAAGATTTGAAGTCAGAAACATCCTACAGATTCCGAGTATTTGCAATAAATGAAGTAGGTGTAAGTGAAGCTTCTGAAATTACTGATTTCGTGAAATTAAAGAAAGTCGAATCAAGACAACCTCCTACTGTAGAAAAACCATTGAAAAATATTGTCGGAAATCCAAACCAAAGCGTTGAGCTTACATGCTTATTCGGAGGCTCGCCACAACCTAAGATTGTTTGGCTTAAAGATGGAAAGAAAATAAAAACAACGAACGTTACATATGAAAACAGAGTCGCGACCCTTATTGTTGTTGCAACGGAAATTTCAGAAGGAAAATACACTTGTCAAGCTTTTAATGATTATGGTAAGGTGGAAACATCATGCCGCCTAGAAGTATTAGAAAAACCTGTAATACGGGTTACGGATACTGAAATAACGCAAAAACTGCGAGTACATGAAAATTGGTCTGTATCGGCAACCGTTAACGGAATGCCTCAGCCGGAAATCTTTTTGTACAAAAACGGTATCAAAATAGATCATTCCCCTGATATAAAAATTATAACACAAGAAAATGTTTATACCATAAAAATTATACAAGTTAAGCGTGAAGATGCTGCGAAATTTACTATAGAAGCATTCAATAAAGCTGGTTCAACGTCATTAGACGTTTCTTTAAGCGTTTATGGTAAGTAGGAATAATATTCTTGTTTATTTTATACGAACGTTCAATTTTTTTGTTTTCTCATTCAAACCGTGAAAAATGTAGAAGTCTTTTTAATAATAAGATGCTTATCATGAACAGTTAGCATGATATCTGTGCACTGCGTCAAAGTAGCGATAACATTCCAGACCGAAGCTACGCATTTATTTCCATTATGTTTATTCCCCGGGAGGGCGCTTAATTTTTGCTTAGAACACCAAATAAGATATAAGAGATACATTTTTTTTTCATTCATGCATTGTGCATCAAATATAAATACATCTTATGAAGTTATAGTCATAATCAATAAGGATAAACCAACTATGTGCTCAAAATCCTTTACGTTCATCTTAGATTAAGAGGTATCCAGTAATTATATAACTTAGATATAAAAGATCAATAACATTACGTTTAGTTGTATATAGCTGTCTGTTAAATAACGTCTTGACTTTTTGTCATGTGCTTTGTTGCCACAGAATGTCAGAGCAAGGTTTGTACGATATTTATCTATTTACACTTTATTACAAACACCATACATTAGTATTACAATAAAGACTTAATGCCAGTCAAACCGGGCATGATAAATAATTAATAGGTGCACTAAAAAAAATCATTGTAACAGAGAAAACTTAAATATAGGATAAAAATGTTGTAACGTTGCATTATCTTATAGCTAAAAAGTATATACTTTATATATTATAAAACTTTATAGCTATAACACTTTCTTGTGTTTGTAAACAGAACATAGTCAAGTTATTATCATAAATTAGCGTTATTGTATATTAGAAATTGTTAAGAAAATCCATACCAAAGCAAGCATATGGGTACCAAATAAACTTTGCTTCATTACATCAAAAGAATAACCATATAACCTCATTATGGGTAATTTTTATAGTTAACACATTGTTAAGGCATTTATATTTAAAATATTACAATTTGTTAACTTTTTTTCGAAGTAAACATTATATTGACTTTCTAATTTAAGATGTACCGAGCAAACCTTTGGGACCAGTAATTATGAGAGAGATTAATAGAGAATCCATTACTATCGAATGGAAACCACCATTTGATGATGGGGGTATAGAATTGACCAAATACACAATAGACAAATTTGAACCCGAAATCGACCAATGGGTGAAAGTAGCTGATGTAGACAAAGAGATTACATCGTATTGCATAGAAGGACTCAACGAAAATAATAAATATGTGTTTAGAATTATGGCCAAAAATCCAATAGGGTTTTCGAAAGCCCTAGAGAGTGAATCCATTATAATTAAGACTGCCTTAGGTAAGACTATTACACATTTCGATACCACGTGATCATTTACCGATACGTTCTAAAGAAAATTTGTTTCCTTATAAATAAAGTAAAACGTTTTTATTTATTAATTACAGATGTCCCATCGCCACCACAGGGACCATTACATGTTTATGGCATAAATAATGACTCTGTTACTATATCTTGGTCACCGCCTGAAAAGAACGGTGGCTCGGTAATACTTGACTATTCAGTAGAAATACAAGATGAAGAAAAAACATGGAAACACACTGCCACAGTCACAAAAGCTTGCGCCAAATTGGAGAATTTAATAAGGAATGTGACATACAAGTTCAGAATATGTGCGCGTAACGAAATCGGTGTGAGTTTACCGTACATTCCTGAACAATCAATAACTATTGGAAAAACCTTATGTAAGTATTGATTATTCGATCGTTTCACCTCGTTTAGTCGTTGACACATCACACATTTAACTGTGGTTTCATATCGAATAAATGTAATCTGTTGAATAAAATAATTTGTTTCAGCACCACCATCACAGCCTCAAAGTGTCGTTGTTCGCGAAATCACGTCTAGATCAGTAACACTCTCGTGGATACCACCATTAAGCGATGGCGGCAGCGCGATAACAAGTAATATATCTATGTGTTTTATATGTTTTTTTTTAATAACATCTTTTTATAAAATTAAGTACTTCCCGCGTAGTAGCCCCGCAGAAAAGTTAATACAATATTTGTTTCGTTATTTGCATCTAACTTAAATTTACTCTGTTACATACAAAATTATCCCTTTCAGATTACATTATAGAATACAGGACCGTTAAAACGAATTCGTGGTCGAAGATAATAACGGTGAATGGCTCAGTTTTCGAGCATTGCATTGAAAACATGCGGGAAAAAGATGACCTTCTGTTCAGAATATCAGCCGAAAATGCTGTTGGCATAAGTCTGCCAACAGAATCCGAGATAGTTCGATTGGAAAAGCACGCAAGTAAGTACTACTGCGAATTTTTAATTAAAAAAATCTTCCTTAATCCCTGACGTATTTGACCTGGGTAAAGGAGTATGATATTTGTATTTAAAAATAAATCCAAAAATTGTTTTGTTCATACCGCACTTCCAATAATTAGACACCTACTATAAAAATAAAACAACTCGTGTGAAAAAGTAAAAAATTAAAGATTTTGCATTAATCAACAGATTTTTAATTCTATATGTATCAATGGCGAAACATAATAACGAGGTATAACCATGTTTGTGATTCTCTAAAGCATTTTTTTTTGCAGCTGTACCTTCACCACCAACTGGACCTCTCGAAATCAGAACAGTCGGCAGTAACATTGTAATGACGTCGTGGGGAACACCAGAGTGGGATGGTGGAGCGCCCCTATTGGGATATAACATTGCTATTCGTGACGTGACGAAAACTATGTGGATGGAGGTTGGCAAAGTTGATAGCCACACGCTAAAATTCAATATCAAGGATCTCGGCGAAAATCACACCTACATGATAAGAATATACGCTCGTAACGAGATAGGCATCAGCGAGCCACTTGAGTCGGATGAGCCATTTAAAGTTATCCCTGGAGAAGGTGAGTGAGAAAGACTATATCAGTAATTTCCACCAATAACTACGTTTTCTTAAGTAGTAGGGCAACTAATTGTAATTGATACCAAGAGACACCAAGAAAATAATGGGTAACTAGTATCTACGTGTATTAAATATTATAAACATCTTTCGATCCTAATTTTTTGTATTAGATTGATTTACTTATCTGAATGAAATAAATATCAAAGGAAATCTCATTACATACACGCCCGTTTGATCTCAAACTAGGCAAAGCCTATACTATAGTAACCGGACGACTCATATTCATTATTACATATATTAAATGCATAACTACGACCTATAGTTTAGTTACTGCCTTCGTGGCTTACCTGTATAGACTCACGCTTTACAACACAAGGGTCGTGGGTCCGAATCCCGCGGAGGGCAATTAACAAAGTAATTTCCCTTGATTTTTGTTGTTTTTCTTAGTTGGGTTTAGGCACTACGGGCTGATCACCTAATTGCTTGAAAAGTAAGATGATCCATGCTTAGGATGGCCATGTGACAAGTCGGCCCCGGTTTTTGTCGACGGCATCTAGGGGCTACTTGGAGGAGTTGTTACTGAGAGGTTTACTTAATGTCACCACCTCTGCCCCTGACCTCTCTCCGATAGTGTCGGATATCCGTCCCTCAGGCTATGAGAGTAAAGAAAGAGTGAGTGCACCTATGTCTGCACAAACGCTCGTGCACTATAATGTGTCCGCCTTGGCCGAAATCGGTCGGGGGGACATTATTATTATAACGTAAACTTTCTGTTTGTTATAGATTCTTACGTCGATGAAGAGCAAGGGGAACAAACGGAGGCAACCGAACCGACTTCCTTCAGCACGCAAACGACCACATCCTGGCTACGCGAGCATAACATGGACGCCGACATACGCTCTTACGCACGCGGCTCCCTACTCCGGCGAGACGAATACTTCTTCAGAATATGGCATTACGCGAAACAACTGTTTAAGTGACGCTGTTAAACGCATGTACTAACATTTACCTGTGATATTTCCGAACAAACCTCTTTGTTCATAGTTCGCGAATAGTAAAAATTAGATTAAAGTTGAGCAGAGCGTCCACCTCGAACTCTGTTCTTTTTATTGTTTCTATATAATTTTTTTTTTAATATTAATATAACATAAATGAGATATTTATTGTAGACGATAAGCCAAATTGATTATTTATTAAATTCTATATCATATATTTCAAGATAAAATTCGATGTATCTATTTAAACTCCGTCAGTTTTTATGGGAGACGTTCTGAATATAGGTGCATTAAACATTTCGAGATACGTGATGGGGCTTAAATAATTAACATCGAAGTTTATTTACAATTTTTAATAAATTATTGCAACTCATGTAGTTTTTTAATGTCGTACCTATATCTACATCTTAAAACAATTTTTACAATTTGTTTTGGAAGACAACTATGAATAAGTTATAAATGAATCGAAAGTTTCCAACTTCATTTTAAATTATTTATAATAACGTTTATTTGAATATAACACTCATCTTGCGTATGATTGTACGTATGAGTTATCTGGATATTATGCTATCATTTTACGTATGAGTTTATTCCACATATATTTTGTTTTGTCTTTTTTTGTTAATTCATGTTGTAATAATGAGTGAAACTTGTTGGAAAATTTGCCTGTAAATGTGCTGTAGTTAGAAATATGATCATGTATAATATAATATTATATAAACTTGTCATGAGATTTTCGCCGACTCTTTTCAGCAGAACTGCCTTCCGAGCCGGTGGTAGCTTTCTCACAAATGAGATGAGGTGCAAAAATGACGATTCAAAAGTGCTTGTAAAGGCCTTTATGAATAAGTATATTTTGATTTGATTTGTAAAATAAATATAACATCGGATAACACTTGTTTTAACTACGGTCAATATGAAAAGTTGGGCTATGACAATTTTATTACCATTAATACCGTAGAGATTTAATGATAAAAATCAGTGTCCATACATACGAAAAATAGTCTTTAGCGTCAACTAAGCTACCTAACGTAGAAAACGTACTTAACAAAAACACTTACAATACAAACAAATCATTGCACCGCATTGCATAAGAAAGTCTCTTCTTATCTTATCTTAACTGACGTTGACGCTTTTAGCCTATGCGGCTCTTATCTTATCTTAACTGACGTTGACGTTTTAGGCTTCATAGGCTATATGCGGCTCTGTAAAGCTTCATCGGATCGCCTAATCCGTGGAATTGCTAGTTTCCACCAATTGGATAGACCCCACGTCCTGCGGGGTCTCATGGGGAGGACATGCGTGTTGTGTCAAAATTTTAAGTTACTTTACTAAAATTACTTGGGGGAATGTCGGCTACGGTCATTCGGGGTCCGGTGTACGGACCTGGACCGCGACTGTCGTCGACTGTGTATTTTCAATCGGAACGGGGAGCGGTGAGAACCGCCCCGGGACCCAAGTGTAATGAGTGTACGCGGTGGGAGTGTTTCGCCGTGCTCGAAGGCGAACTCTTCCTACCGTGTTTGTTGAGCTACTGTGATCCCTACTGTGTATCGGTGTAGAGAGCGCAGACGGGACCCCCGGCGGTGGGTCCTGAAGAACCACACTACTACTAACTCCTCCAAAATACAGGCCTAGACTAGTTTGGTGGCCCTTGTTACACCTGTATGTCACATATCCTTTAACTTTTAATGATGTAGAACATTGTAAAATAATTAACTGTATTTTGTTATGCGATAAACAAATAAACTTATTATAGTATACATTATGTCGACGGCAAAACCTGCATATCTAAGCTGGGCCCTCGCGACATCTGTACAGAGAACCACAGGTTTTCAGATGGAGGGATATTTGAAGATCCGTTTTGGCACAGTTGCTGAGTTATTGACTTCGGCGTCGCAAATGGTTTGTTTTCTCACCGGATTCCCACCGGAACTAATATTTGTACGAACAACAGACGATTGTTCCGGATCTAGGCGTTTGTCCGTATGAAATGTATGTGCGTAAAAAGGCCTTGTAACACGAGATTCTATTATTTCATTAAAAATATTTCTATTTTCAAAAGAAAGCGGCGTAGGGGATAGTAAACGACCTTGTGGAATACCAGCATTCATGGCATCAAAAGAATCGTAGACTTTTGCTACCTCCATACTAACTGCCAAAGCCTTCCACTTGCTTACAACTACCTTCGTCTATCAGTGATTAAGGTATAAAGAAAATCAGCCGCGTATCACCACCAGATATTCGCATAAATACAAGAAAGTATTACGTTATTTTTAGTTTTGTTTAATTATCTGGTATTTACACGATGATTAAAAATCAATTCATATAAACTACATAATTATGGGCAATTTATTGGGTTGCCGTGAATCGATTTTCGACAAACTGTCACGTGACCGTAGATTTTGTAAAGTATTCGAAAAGTCGAGAATTTCAAACATTGTTAAAAGTGAAAAAAATCTATAAGTTTGTTTTATTTAACGATACACATAGCTTCATTTAGCTGCTAATCTAAATATCAATAAATATGTACATACCAGTGTAAGAGAAGGAGGTGACGTGGAACCAGTGGAAGAGCACAGACAGTAGTCTGCCCAGAATCTCATCTGGGGTGTCCGGGTTCGGGGTGCACAGCCCAACTAACAACCAAACGCCGTACCTGACAAATGAGCGGCACATTCAAAATTAAAAAAACATCTCATCTCGCCGTTTTGCAAGATCTGTATAAAAACCATAGCTTTACAAAATACATACAAAATGGATGGGGGAAAGTTGGGAAAGTTCAAATAAAACATAAATCCTTTAGTCTGCAGAAACATGGTGGAGACGTGCCATGCTATGGGTTTGATTCCCGTGCGGGAAACAATTTTGTGTGATGCCCAAATAGTTATATCCATTTGGCGTATCTGTTGTTCGTGATTCCATGTTCATGAAAACTCCTTTTACACAGGGTTATTATTTCCTAGTAAAATACTTCCCTATCTTATCAAACAGTTTCGGTTACTCACAAAATAAAAGGCTTACAACTTTTAACTCTTCTAATACTGGTCTTTTATAAAGCCTATTTCTCTGAAACTGGCTCAAAGTTCAACAACAGAAGTTGCACATCTAGCAAATTTAATGATTTTCCAAGTGCCACTAACCTGCCCAACAGTTGTCGATCTTCTACTGAGATGGGATCGGGAAGGTTGACAGATAGTGGTGGCTTCAGCTGCTCAGTTGAACTGTCAGGGTCCTCCATGTTGATAGGTTTTGCCTCCTTCAGCAAACTGCACGAGAAACAATTCTTTGTATCCATTTCAGCTGCTCATAACAGTTCCGACCAAAAGATTATTCAATTCCTACTATTAGTCCACGCTCTCTCTATATATTTTTATTTTCTTGTTCAAATTTTCAATCGTTAATAAAACACTTTTTATTCATCCAGTGGATGAAAAAAAACAGCAGACGAAGATTGATGACGATCAAATTTGGCAGAGTTACCTGATGACCGCTTCTAAATAAAGACAGCAGATGAAGATTGGTGACGGTCAAATTTGGCAGAGTTACCTGATGACCGCTTCTAAATAAAGACAGCAGATGAAGATTGGTGACGGTCAAATTTGGC
>DWHO01000846.1:0-17598 GCA_018247575.1 Eurytides lysithous rurik
TGCGGTACCCGATGAAGCTTTATAGGGCCGCATAGGCCAAAAGCACAAACATCATCAAAAGTAAAGTAAAGTAAATTTACTCTCATAGTCCGATGGGACAGATATCCGACACGACCGTAGAGAGATCAGGCGCAAAGACGGTGACTTTAAACCGATCGCTTGGTAGCGACTCTTGCCAAGCCATTATTAAATGGACAAGCCGAGACAGACTTTTTACATGCCCGCATGCGCGCATGGATCATCTCATTTTCAATCAATCATGTGATCAGCCCAAAATGCCATACATAACAACACAAAAACATTATCCTCTACGGGAATCGAACTCACGGCATTTGTAACACGGAGCGGGAGCCTATACCACTAAACTACCGTTTATTTTTTCAAGTTTTATCGAGTTTTTAACATGCGATATTACAAACACTTCACAGCATTCATGATCAAGTATGAGAAATCAGCAAATAAAACCAAGCACACTACTGTAGCAAGACCTCAAGTCATTATAAGCAATTACTGCATGGGTTCATTTGATTTGACAATAAAAATTTGAATATAGCCAGAATTATATAAGATTTGGATATCTTACATTTGTGATGTGATCATGAATGTTTTAAAGCATTTGTTTTTTTTTTTTTAAATGCTGCTCTTATTGTAGGATAGAAATATCTTGTATTATATGGGTATTCTACATACATAAATTTCACGCGGACAAACGAGTCAATCCCAAAACAATTATCTGTAGTTCATACAGTTTTTTTTTCTGGGTGGGAATAGAACCCACGACTTGCGACGCCGGAGCCAATAGCATAACATCTGCACCCAAAAGGCCATCAAAGTATTTGAAACATAAATATTGATAACACAATTGTGGTAAATTATTAAATTTATTTTTATTTAATAACCACAAGAAAGCCTTGCAGTTATTTTACCTATAGAAATACACATTACATAACAAATTAAAATATCATTATATTGTTTATACCATTGATATGATAATTACTACCTAATACAAGTTTCTATATTTAATCACCCAAACTATTTGGTCCCAAATGAATAACAGGCTGAAAATCCAAGGATCCATGGGGGATCCATTAGAAATATTGTAGTAATCCAGTATTATTACAATATTAATTTCAAAATATTTATACAATGTATAATCATATGTTATGCAAAAAATTTAATAATTTAAACAACATTTATGCTGATAAGACCATTTTAAGTTTCTTAACAATATTTTCATCAGTATAATAGATGTACTCAATAGAATTTGTTCCCATAGATAAATTATTCTCCTTTTGAGATATCTGCTTGAGCTTTTTACAAGAACTATGTACAATTCTACAACCAATGATCATGAATTTTTTTCCATTTTCGGCAGTGACACCAGCACCTGGCATAATTTCAATTTTGGAACTATACTTGCTTACTATTTTTTTTAATAGGTCAATGGCATTTGGGTCTCCAGCGGAAGGTTGTTGTCCACTAGTCAATACCCTATCAAAACCAAGTTTAATTACTTGTTCCATTGCAGTATGCGGATTTTTACACATATCAAATGCTCTATGAAAAGTTACAGGTGTGGGATGAGCTAATGTTACTATTTTTAAACAGATTTTCTCATCAACAGTTTGACTTAATGTCAAAGCACCAAAAACAAACCTATCAATTTTTAATGTTTTGTAATACTCTACATCAGAAATCATTGTGTCCATTTCTTCCTCGGAGTAACAAAAGTCGGAACCTGTCCGACATCTTATCATTACATTTACTTTAGGCTTCTGTAATAATAAATAAATAT
Organism: Eurytides lysithous rurik; assembly: GCA_018247575.1. Lineage (NCBI taxonomy): Eukaryota > Metazoa > Arthropoda > Insecta > Lepidoptera > Papilionidae > Eurytides > Eurytides lysithous. The sequence goes on from DWHO01000846.1 coordinate 1,796, forward strand.
GAATATTCATAAAAACAAAACAATTATCTATTGACTTATATGCAAAATAATATATACCTTCATTAAGTTGCGACAACTGCAATGTGAACAAGTTTTATAAATTTGCTTCCCACAAGCAACATTGTCAACCTGTACCAAGATGTGGCAGTTAATAAAATAAAAATGATAAAAAAATGCAATAATTTAATTATTAAAAAAAAGAAACCATTTTTATAATTTCTTTGACGAGTCCTGGTGATGGCGTTAAACCACCATCGGATAAAGAACTACAAACTTCGAGTTCATCAGCTCCTCCATGAATTGCGTTGATAGCCGATTCTAAACTATCTATACAAACCTCTAGCATTCTAGTTTCTCAACTACTTAAATCATAAAAAATTAGAAATATCATTAATTATTGATTGTGTTAAATATTTACTACTTGTAGACACAAAATTTTAAAGAGAATGTTGTATTTTCACACGTTTATTTTATATAATTTTTTTTAATAGCAATTATCAATAGTAATTAAAAGTTCAACTTTTATGCAGTATTGTAGCGATAGGCGTTGAATGGACGAACTAGTTAAATCGACCGTCGACTGACATTTAACGTTTCAACGGTTCATCAGCAACCATTCGACGAGTTGAATTCGTAGACGATTAAATTTGAGAGTCCATACGTTCGTTTCAACTTTGGTGTACGTAGTCGAGGTTGGTGACTGCGTCCGTTGAAATAACATCGTCAAGTAAACAAATTAGAACTCAAACAAAATAAGTATTAAGTTTACATTTGTATAAAACGAACAGTATTATATGAAGAAAAAAATACAATGCAAATTTAATCGAATACGATATATTAGATAGTATTGGTTGTACGTGTGCGAAATAGTGCGATAATAAATTGGTTGACCGATGGGAGAAAAACCGGTTAGAACTTGTTTATTTGCTAGTTTAAAATCCTACCGTCTACCGTTGAGCTAAGTTAAATCGTCGTGAATACGTCGCAAGTTAACGAAACTCACACGTCGACTAGTCGACGAATTCAATTAATTGATGGACTAGTCGATGAACGAAAATGAACGGTCTAGTTTCGTTAACGATAAATACGTCGACGATCCACCGCTACAGTGTTGGCACTTCCAATTAACCCCTAGACTCTCCTAATAGTAACCATATATCTATAGGTTTGATCTATACAAATTATATATACAAAATTGAAAGTAGTCATTAAATATTTTCATATAACATTCTGCTGCAGTGTCAAGTCAACATATTTTTTTAAAGATTCCATTTTGTTTTATTAAAAACAGACATTACTTATAAGTTAAAAAATTCTTTACCAATATTATTCCATCATATTTAATTATCAAGTGATGTTAAATTACATTTTAATTTCTATTTATCTTCGTGTAAAGATGCCTTGATAATTGCACGGCCAAAACCGGACGAAGACCACCGGCTATCCTGTCAAGCCATCTCCCAATTTTTTTGTACAGTTCGACTTCTGAAAGCGTTACTCAATTGACCCTCCTACTACACTATCTCGTAGCCCAATACAATCTGTTCTGTCTCGAGTTTCCCCTCAATATTTTCTATATTAAAGAGGCCTTCAACAGAATAGCGCCTAATACTTAACGTATTTCCTATCTATTAGTTCTCAATCAACATTAAACAAACTAAACAATCCCCCCGCGTCGACGCTGTGTGAGTAAGTAATTCCAATATTTTCGACACTAACATATCCTCCTAGTGAACTAGTTCACTACCACCAGCTAGGTGGTGCATTAAAACCAGGATGGCACGAGTAATCATTTGCCGCATTCGCCTGTTTTGGTACCCATGATACCATTAAAAACTTAAATGACACGAGGACTTTCATCTAAAGTCAATCGACAACTTTGTGCAGATTGGGTGACTCTGAACGCCTCCAACACGGATTCAACTCTTTCTTCAACTTTGCATTATTTTTTTACCTAAAAGTTCGAATTTCCTATGTGCCAAAATCTTCTGGATGCTAACTTTATTATTATATCAGAAAACATTGTTTCACTTCTGTCCATCATCCCGCATCTACCGACAATCGAGATATCCTCACTTACCTGTTGTCGATTAGACTCGAGGAGTTGATTTGGCTTAATAGACTCAAAAACATCAAATTTATTGAAGACAAACCCAACCTCATAACAGCCCGACAGCAGAAAAGCGTCTGCGTATTACAGCGCCCCCTCCGTGGTATGATTAGATTATGTCATGTGGGCACATCTGTTAAACGTATTATTCATCTTGCGTCAACAGGGATCGTGCTATTGCAACGAAATGAATCATTCATATCTTATGAATATCCCGTGTCAGTCCGAAGACCTCTTCCAATGCTCGAATGCCAAAAATCAATATATAATATTATAAACAATCATAAAAATCTCAAATAGTTGGAAATAAAGCGTTTCTGATCAGTTACTTCTAATCAATTTTTAATATTTTAAATTCGGCTAATTTAAATCCACTAAAATAATATCGTAAGGAGATTCGATTTCCGAACTAAAGTGCCATTTTGCTTATATCATGTATTGTGGCTATATTCACGGTGGTTCCTTTTGACATTACGAGATATAGGACACGCGAACGTAGGCAAAATTTAGCCTTCGTTTGCCTTCTTTTATTAGGTATAGATCAATTTTTATTACAATTTTTTTAAAAAGTGAACACTTGAATATATTATAATCAAATTGTTTTTGAGATATGTTGCCTACAATATTGTAATAAGAAGTACCATATGATTTTAAAGAGGTTATAATAAATTAAAGTGCCACATATTGAAAGAAAATTTGTATGAATTTTAATACAAACGTAACAACAATTCCTTCTTTATATATTAACAGTTATGTCTCGTAATAAACAAAATGAGGAGACTGATAAACTTACACGTATTGCAATAGTAAATGCCGATCGATGTAAGCCAAAAAGATGTAGACAAGAGTGCAAGAAAAGCTGCCCAGTAGTCCGTATGGGTAAGCTTTGTATTGAAGTAACACCCAACGACAAGATTGCTACAATATCTGAGGAGCTTTGCATCGGTTGTGGTATATGTGTCAAGGTAACTCTTATACTTTTTTATAGCTTTATTAAATGTAAAGGAAAATCTGTGCTCATACAAATAATTGTTATTTCTTAAATGTTGATGTCTGTTCAAAGTTTTTTTTTTTACAGAAATGTCCTTTTGATGCCATAACTATTATTAATGTTCCATCCAACTTGGAAAAGCATACAACACATCGTTACTCCAAGAACTCATTTAAGCTTCATCGTCTCCCAATCCCTCGCCCCGGTGAAGTGTTAGGGTTGGTAGGTCAAAATGGTATTGGTAAATCTACCGCCCTGAAGATTCTTGCTGGTAAACAAAAGCCCAACTTGGGTAGATATGCTGTAAGTTGCTTACTTTAATTCACTAAATTGATTGTTTGCAAAGAACCAAACACTACTACACTACTTTTACAATATTTACATTATAGTAGAAAAAAGTTGTTTATTTTAAAGGCTAACTTTTACAGGATCCACCAGATTGGCAAGAAATCTTATCCCATTTTCGTGGTTCTGAACTTCAAAACTACTTTACTAAGATCCTTGAAGATGACTTAAAGGCTCTTATTAAGCCTCAGTATGTTGATCAAATACCTAAGGCCGTGAAAGGAACTGTGGGCCAGCTCTTGGATAAAAAGGATGATAGAAAAAATCAGTCTATAATTTGTCAAATGCTTGGTAAGACTTTTTCTTGTCAATTTTTTACAGCAATGTAATGAAATCACTATAATTTTAATTTTGTTTTTATTGGCCCTTAAAGATACTCAAGTTATTAATCTTAAACTTTTTCTCATTCATGCAATATCAATGTATGTCCATTACTTTAAAGATCCAACAATATGTTACATAATAACATGCAATTGAAATTTTACATCAATCATCAATTTTAAATCTCACCGCATGTATTTGCCCTTAAATTGTGAGATATGTTTTGCTATCTGCATTACATTTTTTTTTAGATTTATCTCACATTCGTGATCGTGAAATTGCTGCGTTGTCTGGTGGGGAACTTCAACGTTTTGCTTGTGCCATGGTTTGCATCCAGGATGGAGATATTTTCATGTTTGATGAGCCTTCTTCATACTTAGACGTGAAACAGCGACTTAACGCTGCTAGGACAATTCGCTCCCTTATTCATCCCGATAAGTATGTTGTTCTTTTTATAGAACAAAAATCTTGTTATTTATCTGCCAACTTACAGTTACGGTGGTAGATCTACGCAGCTGCACTCGCTGCTGAATGGGCCGGCTCGAACTGGATAAGTACCACAACTTCACAGAAAATTGGTGTAAAGTGGAAGTGTTTTTTGCTTCTGTGTTTCGTCTGGTGAGTGATGTGGCTGGTGGATCTCCTCACCGTTCTACTACCTCTCTCCTCCCTTCCCCTCAATTATCCCCCTTTCTCAAAAATTCCCTCTTAAAGGTTGGCAACACACTTGCAAGTTTTGTGATGATGCAAGTGTCTATGGGCGGCGGTGAGCCGCTTGCTCGTTTGTCAGTCTAATACATAATAAAAAAAACTCGTAAATATTTAAGAATCAATGTTTTGTGATGATATGTGAACAGTGATAATTCAATAATTGATTTTCTAAGTTTGGAAAAAATTAACATTAAGGATTTATCCCACCATATTGTGTTTAAAACACTGGTAATGTATAATATTGATAATGTAGATAAAATTGTTTGTAAAAATAATTAAAAATATAATAATCACATGTTACAGGAAATATTTTTTTTAGTATTTTTACCTAACTTATGTATAATGTGGCTATTATCCTTAGGTTTTTGCTACATACGTCAAGAAATACTGAAAACATACCCTGAGGCAACATAATCATTCTATAAAATTTTCTTTAAAGTAATTTTAGCAAAACTAGGGGCGGGGCAGCCATCTAAAATCTGGAAATCACAACATTACCAATCAAGTGCTTTGCATGATAACTATCTTTCTATGGATTATTACTAACTGCTACTACATGAATAGTTTCTTTGTGCCTTCTCTCAATATAGAACAAGATTTCTTAAAAGATTAAAAAAAATATTACGCCTGAGACGAAATTGATGTCAACCTAAATAGATGAGAATGAAACTAATCTAATCATCAAATACAGTACATAGAATTTGTAATGTTATACACAATACATTAAAAAAATGATTTTGTTACAGGTTCATCATAGTTGTTGAACATGACTTGTCTGTTTTGGATTACTTGTCAGATTTCATATGCTGCTTGTATGGTGTACCTGGTGCTTATGGTGTTGTGACTATGCCTTTTTCAGTTAGGGAAGGTATGTAAAGCAACTTTTATGTTATTTACAATATAAGTTATTATTTATATTATTATCAAAAGGAACTGTGCCTTTACAAAAAGTCATGCTGATCAAATACTCTTTGCCTTGCAAAAAAATAATTAAAAAGTACTCTTTTTCATTTACTCATCATTACTCAGGACTATAATAATTAGCTGAACTATAATTGTATACAAAATAATTAATTATATTAAACTTTAATTTCTACTTTTATTAATTCTTCCATTTGTAAACAAGAGAAGGTTTTCCATTTATTTGATTTTTTTTTTTAAATATATTATGCTGTATAACTAACAATTATCAACTGATTCTAATGGTTCTTTTCTTATTGCAAAGGGTTTGTGAAAGATGCAGTCTCATTGAAATTCCTGTGTTTTTAATTTTGTTAATAAACTCTACAGATCCACCAGAGAATTGTTATATTTATTTGAAATAAATTTTAATTAAGATTATAGGCATGTGCATTTATTTACATGTATGAAGGTTATAATCCATCTAAGATAAAATATTGTTACAGGTATAAATATTTTCCTTGATGGGTTTGTACCCACCGAGAACATGAGATTCAGAACTGAATCTTTAGTATTTAAAGTTGCTGAGTCTGCAACAGAGGAAGAGGTAAGTTTTTGAAGTAATAAATAAAAATAAAGATAACTATGAATGGTCTCAAATAAGTACAACTAAACCAGTTACAGATGTTTCTTCAAATTTTTGCCTTTAATTTATAGTTACTTCTGTATTGCTAAACTCTTCTATACTTTTTGTAAAAAAGATAAGCAGCACTACTTGTGAAATTGTTTACTAATTGCGTGTCAAATAGTTACTACAAAAAAGAGTTTAAGGCACTTTTTTAATTACAAAGTGTAAAAGCCATAACTTTAACAAAATTTGTTTGATATAGATAAAAAGAATGAATCACTATGAGTATCCTGAGATGACAAAAAAAATGGGTGACTTCAATCTAAGAGTAATGCCAGGAGAATTTTCAGATTCTGAAATTTTAGTATTACTTGGTGAAAATGGTACTGGGAAAACTACATTTATCAGAATGCTAGCAGGAAACTTAGAGCCTGATGAAGGTAAGTAATTTTATTTGTAACCATATTTTTCATAGTTCTAAAAAAATGAAGTTAAAAACTTTTACATATAATGCTACTATTGCATAAAATGTATAGTAAGTAATTTAAAATAAATATGTTTTTAAAATGTTAATATAGAAAATATAAAAATCTGCTCTCTCTGTGGTAGTGTGTATCCGAATTAGTTACATGTGGCAACTCGTTACACGCTTTGTCAAGTTACTTGACGTTGTCAAATCGTTGAAATTGACATTAACATCACGATATAATAAGCATTTTGCGAAAAAAATACTTTTAATCTTTGATTGAGTTGGAATGTTTAGCTTAAATACTATTTTTATTACCTATTGTATTATTATATAAATATGTTTATGATTCTACGGTGTTGAGGTTATAAGCTAATAATAAAATTAAGCGTATTTTAATGAGCCGAAATCTGTTCCCAAGATTGGCATGGCTAGAACTGAGTTGTTCGATTTGTTTTTTCATCCTGTTTTTCAAAAGTGTTTAAAACATGCTGAATCGTCTATATGTAATGAAGGTAATTTTTATATATGCAAATTGTCGTGGCCTAGTTAAACGTTACGTATGTGTGTATCGGTTTGCATATTGTGCATGCTTCAACATAAAATTATCCTTAAATACGAGACGCAATAAATAATCATAACAACGTATTCAATTTAATAGGGCATCATGATAATTATTATACAACCTAACTTTTAATTTTAATAATAACAAACTATCACAACATAAGCAAAACTTATATTTTGTTGTTATCAAAAATTAGCCACTGTGTATGTATATTAAATATCTCAATATAATATAAATATTTGGCATTATACTATGATAGATATATATACTTTTTATGACTATGTGTATTACATGATTTTTCATGATAATACAAGTAGCAGTTTATGTAAATATCATTCAAGATTACATTGAAAAATCTAATTGTATATAAACAGCCATGAAGTATTATACCCTGTAGTGCCACTAAATCAAGTAATCAATTCAAAAAGTCTGTATTCATGAATAAAGAATTATAATCTAAACACATTTTGCCTTTCATGTAAATTCTTTTAGCTTCACAACACTTCAAACTATTTGCATAAAAATGCAAATATAAACTAAATGAACAGAAATAATATGTGTAAATTAAATAACCTAAATTTCATCTTTCAAATGTTCAACAAACTAAAGAGTTCTTTAAACTTATTGTTTGCATAGTTAAAGTTATTTGTGTCATAGACATCTGTAAAATAGAAGTTGAAGAACTATAATAAAATATTTAATAAAACTTGTATAAGTAAGAGTCTTATATAATGATAAGACTTAAGACCACATTTAAGAAACATGCTTTCTCTTTTTGTTGTGTGCTTCTTTCTCTCTTGCTGTGCTTCAAAAGAGGCCTTATTCCCACCTTAAAGGCCGTCAATTCATTTGCAATTTGTTTGATGTTGCGAATGTCCACGGGCGGCGGTGATCGCTCATGTGTGCCGTTTGCTCATTTGCCTCGTAATCCATGTTCTAAAAAAATATGAGTCCAAATGAAACTAGTTTATTGTTAAAAATTCAGTAAATTCATGTACAATTTTTCAACAACAAGTTACAGTTAACTGTTATTAGCTATCAACAATAAAATACAAGTAATAAACTGTGACCGTTGTTATAAAAAGTCTATTCTTTAATTAATTATTTGTTTGTTACTCATTATACAATTTTCTTCTTTTAGGCTCTGGCCAATTGCCACAACTACATATTAGTTATAAGCCCCAAAAAATATCCCCAAAATCGCAGGGCATGGTCAGAAACTTGCTTCATGACAAAATAAGAGATGCATATATCCACCCACAGGTAATGTTTCTAGATTCTTCTTACCTGTAACATTCAACTTAAATTTATGTTGTGGGATAATAATGATAGAATTGTGCACCATGTAGTTAATGATCATTTATTAAAACAATTTTTGTTTTGTTTTACAGTTTATAACAGATGTTATGAAACCAATGAAAATTGAAGAAATTATGGATCAAGAGGTACAAAACCTATCTGGTGGTGAATTGCAACGAGTGGCATTAGTGCTTTGTTTAGGAAAACCTGCTGATGTGTATCTCATTGACGAGCCATCTGCTTACTTGGATTCTGAACAGCGTTTGGTTGCAGCTAAAGTTATTAAAAGGTAATCACATTACAAAAAGTATTTATTAACCTACATTATAAGTGATAAGGCAGTGATCTGTATTTCTTCTTATTATAATCATTAATATTGTTTATACCACTTTTTTCCCTTTAAAGTTTATTAACCTTATATTTCAATAGCTCAGAACCACCATATCAAATTGATAATAAAAGAAACATACACAAAAACATGTTCTTTGTGTGTTAATATTGTATTTATTTATTATTAGTTTGCTTATGTATGCAGACTTAGCCTTTAGACTAAGATGAATATTTCAATGGTTCCATCCAGTGCTTTATTTACAATACTTAATGCCATTCTTTGATCAAGCTTCATTCAATAAGTGTGCTCTGTGCTCCCACATCCCGTATACCCTGATTATATGAGAAATGTCAGCTGATCTAAAAGTTTGGTTTCCTTTAAACCATCACATTATAGTTGTCAAAAATACACGATAACAAATGCATCAGCATAGTTTCAGGCCCATTTATTTAATTTAAACTGTTTATATACCTTTCACAAACTAACATTTCGCTGACCTCATTTGCAGCCATGCAGTCCCACCTCCATGCTGAACGATAGTCCTGCTGACAAACGCCATACCAGAGATTTTAAACATCTGTAATTCAAAAAATGCACTGAACATTTATTTATTGAACCAATCTTGTACAGAAAGTTGTTGATATTTTCGAACTCACTCTAGGCGATTACTTTTGTTTTTGTCAAGTAGCCAAGGCTTCTTTCTGACATTGCAGCCTTTCATGTCACTCTTGCCTTTTCAACACCGTCTGACCAGTTTTCCATTGTACTTAAGATGTATATTTAACTCTCTTTGTGTATGTACAGTAGAAATTGTTGTATTTATTATACCAATTTTTGTAAATTTATGAAAATTGTTTGGCTATGGCTATATGCAACTTGCTAAATGTTCATCATAATTGAATGTTATATTTCTATAGTACTCTCTATAAGTAGTGCCCTGACCTTATAACAACATAAGATAGAAGGATTTATAATGTTGCATTTCTTCTAGTGTATCATTCAACGAAAGGAAATTCCATTAAAAGCAACATCAATACTTTGCGTGTTGTGGATATCTAAGGTTGAATCAAAGTGCAACAGACACTTACATCAGAGAAATTTCCTACTTATTTGCCACCGTAACGTAAAACAAAACAACATGATAATGCTTAAATTATTTCAACAGATTTATTCTGCACGCAAAACGAACTGGATTCGTCGTCGAGCACGATTTCATTATGGCAACATATTTGGCCGACCGAGTGATTGTCTTTGAGGGCACACCTTCTACGACGGCAACTGCACACGCCCCACAATCCCTACTTAACGGAATGAACAGATTCTTGGAGCTGCTCGGTATTACATTTAGACGCGATCCCAACAACTTCCGGCCTAGGATTAATAAGCATGCTTCAGTCAAGGTACTTTTTTACTGGATTTTCTCTCCAATCAATTTTGTAATTTTCTACACCAAGTTCTAGTGCCATGTGGACCATGGTTTTAATTAAAATGAAAGTATTTAGTTTAGAAATACTTATAACTATATATAATTATAACTAATAAATTTTATCACAGCCATTTTGAATTCTTAACTATAAATGTTATAATGAATATGACTAAAATGTTTTTAAACCCTTTTTAAGAGAAATTATCAGTTCTATTTAATTTTATATTATTTATATGTTACTAACTTATTATTGTTATAATTCTAGGACATGGAACAGAAGAGAGCAGGCCAATACTTCTTCTTGGAGGACTAAACTAGCGCTGCATTTATATTGGACTATTATAACTGTCACAACATGGCCTGCCAACAATGTATTTCCAATTAATTAAATTAATGCTTAACTGTAATTAAATCAGTTTTTTTATAATGAGGAATATTTTTTTTCTGTAACATTCACATTCCAATTATGTGGTGTAGTGCTCTGACCAATATATGACTGTCCTTTTTTATAGTCCATCTGTAATAAAGATTTTACACACCCCATTAATCCCTCAAACTTTTTTAAATGCTCTTAGCAAATTATTTAAAACAATTGAAACTTTTTATTTTTAAACTTAAAAATTGTTTTGATTCAATTAAGTGTTACTTAATAGGCATCTGTATGGGGTATAAATATTGCTAATATCTTTATACCTAAAAATTCAAACAATTTCTTGTGTTTACCTGAATAGTATATACTACATTATTAAATGAAACTATTTTAACAAATTCTATTGCCTTTTATATTGCTTTTAGATTCCCGACGCTTTTAGGTTTCGAATAATTTGCAGGTTAATATTCACAGATATAACTATAAAAAAAGAATTACAATTTAGGGTAATTACAGAAAATTATTACATTTAGACGTTATCTCATGGAATATAAACTCTCTTAAGTATTGGAAAACAAGGGAATTTTCAAAAAATTATAACACGATAAAATCAATCAGTTTATGGATTAGTTGAGAGGTGTCAGATAAGTGATTACTTGGGGCCTTGAAATTAAAGCTACATATCAGTGGCTCTATTTACAAAGGAGTTTAGGGTAAAAAAAAAACGTGAAAAAAAAACCTCGACCCTTCATTCCACCTCATTGGTAGCTGCAACAACAGAATCCAGAATCTAGTTGTTGCGAAAATTGCATGCTTAATATAAAAGGCATGCAATGGCACCAATGCATAGCAGAGGTTTCTATGAACAAGAAATCAGGACAAAGTGCATCCAGGCTCGGAACAAATTTGTGGATCTCACTAATTTTTATCCCAATTAAACTATCCCAATTATCTCACTAATTTAATTTTAAACCAGCGCTATCTACATACAAATTAGTTTAACTATTCATTAGGACGCTGAGCAGTTGTAACGACGAAACTCGTAATATTGTAATAGCCAATTTCAAGACGTATGTTTCACTATTTAAGTGAGTTTGCCTTTATTTAGAGAAATTACTAAGCACAGAAGTATACTCCATCTTACATCTTATAATAGGTAACGTCAGAACCTCATACACTCAGAGTTTGAAACTTTATAATCAGTTCAAACCAGTCAGTAACACTGTACTACGCAAAATGATTAGATATATTTGACGCTGTTTTAAAGGATAAACGACAACATTTAAAGAAGAAAAAAGTACTTTTTCATTACGACCATTCGTCAGAATTCGTCCAGCTCATTCGTCCAGAATTGTGGTAGTTAAATTAACGCAGTTACGCTACGAAGTGCTGTCTCACCTCCCTATTTTCCAGATATGGCCCCATACGATTTCTTTTTGTTCCCTCACCTGAAAAAATGGCTGGTAAGCGATTTGGATCAAATGACGAAGTCATTGACATTGGATTATTGAAGCTTGAATATCGGTGGAATAAATTTATAGAGTTTAAAGATGGCTACGTAGAAATATAAATGCATATATACAAAAATAACTGATTTGGGTTTTCCATAAAAGGGTACTCATCAAATAGCCCTTGTATACAAGACTTCGTAATCGTCAATCATTTTTAAGTCTGAAGATTCTGTTCTGGTTCTGAAGAAGAGAAGTGAAAAATAGTAGGAATTGAAAAATCATTTTTTTCCTGCGAAATGATGGTAATAATGTTTTATTTTTTGGTTTAATAACAAAAAAGATGCTAGTTACAGCAGCACTTAAAACGTGGTAGTTACAATTAGTTGCCATTTGATTTTCCGATCAGGTAAACAACTGTAATTAACAGTGTACCTGATATGTGGTAAATATGTTTGGCAGCAATATTACTTCTGAACTTCTCCATACGTGTATTATTTATCGGTATAAACGTTTTTTTGCTTATTTTCTTATTTGTATTTGATCTGAGAGAAATTGAAACTAATTATTCACTAACTAGGAATAAGTTACATAGGTTACAATTATTTAAACAAAGATTTAAATCTATTAACTACAGTGTATTTTTCTAACAAATTTAAGTTAAAGTCATCACAGATAATAAAAACTCATTTAACCATATAACGGGGGTTGTGCTTCACTTTCGTTAATACACGCAATGTGTAAATTGCAATCGAAATAGTCACATATTCTCGACGGACGAAAACCGACTGGACACCACTGAGAGCTGCGCTCAATTTTACACTCCTGAAGCTAGGTTATCGCGAAAACAGCACTAAATTGGAATTTGGAGGCTGTTGCGTCTGCAGAAGTATTGTTATATTGACCGGATATAGATGAATCGATTTAGAGTTAATGAATTACACTCTTCTACTTCTTAACACAGCTTTTTCAAAACCGGTGACGACGATCTATCAAAAACGAGTGAACCGATTTACTTGAAATTTTTGCTATATTTTTTCCCGATGCATACTTTTTTAATATCAAGGTGATTTTCTACCGAAATTTAGACTTTTGATAGCCGAGCATTTTTCAAAAATTGATAATTTTCCAAATACCTCGATCAGACATACAAAATACATACAAAAACTTAATTTATTTGATTTTTTGATTGCATATGATTTAGCGGATTGGGGTGATTTTTTGATTAAGTGGTCCGGGAAATATACTATATCTGCTACATTTGTGAACTATTTACAATAAAAAAATCATAAAACATTCAAAAATATACCCTTTACTTAAAAAAAAAACAAAACAACGAAACTTGCAATCATTTTCTCAAAGAAAAAACTACAAAAGCACGCCTTTTTTTCACCTAACTAGATGAAATCCCTTAATATAAACATTATGAGTGTGCGTTCGTTTGAGGCCGATTATTCGTTAGCAGCCAATGCCAATCATTGATGATTCACCATACTAGACATAGTTTTCTTGAACTCGATGAAGTCATTATATGATTGTTGTTCTATATAGTTGATGACAGTGATATTTGTTATGACGTATTAAAGGAAACTGATACATTATTAGTCACTTATCTTATAATGAAAATAAAACTGACTTAACATATTTACTCAAGGCTTTTCCTCCAATGTTCTATATATTCTACGAAAATAAGTTTCGTATGCTTTAAAAATATGAATAAATAAAACAAAATATAGAGATTTACATTGATTTGGTTAGGTATATCATTCAAACATAAGGAAAATAGGAGTGAAATCTGTGTAAATGATTCAAACTTTCTTAAATCAGAAATATATATATAAAATGTAAAAGGTTTTCATTATTCTGCCAAGTTTTGAGGTTATACATTAAACTAAAACACAAAAATTTAGAATATGAGCCGGCTTTCCAACGTTTCCCGGCCTCAAGTCAAATCTCACGATCACGGTACTCGGCGTCGGTGGAGTCGCCCGTGCGATGACATCACCACTGGCGCAATTACGTGGCCTTAACAGGTGCTATAAACCTTCAATCTTTACAAGGAAATGTTTTTAGTTCATAGAACGTTTTAAGGGTTTTCCTACCCGTACGAATATTTGTGTGTAATAAATAAATTTACTCTAGATCCGGGCGTCAGTCCTTATGAAAAAATATATGCTCTTATTGTCATAAGGGCATTTTACATACATTAATTTTAACACGTAACACGTAGGATATATAAAGTTATACATAAATATGATACATACAGAAAATATTTCTATCTTAAATCGGGGAAGCGTTTTAAAAACGACAGAAACAGAGTTACAAACTAAGTAGTTAAATATTTATGATATGTTGTTTGAAGACAGATTATTATTTAATTTTCTGTGAAGATTTTTGCACTAGCATTATTTGTTTTTGAATTTGAAATATAAAACAAAAAATAATTCTATGACTATTTAACGATTCTTTATTTTTTTATTTTATCGTTATTCATTTTATCACAAAAACATATCGTCGTTAGTGCTTAAGCAAATTAATTGAATGCTAAAATCTTGCTTACTTACTCTCTATACATATAGAAATATTAGATAAAAATGTCCGTAATCACAAAATTTATGTGAATATTAAGACCTAAATTGAAACTGCATATAACTAAAAATGAATATCAACTCGACGTAATTAACTAATTTTTTTTTCATGTAATATTTAAGTGCAAATGTTTTATTGTAGCTATTAAATATTATAATCATATTGGTGATGAATTTAAGGGAAAAATAAACGTATTTTACAATTGTTTCCAACAGTTTGTAATGTCTGAATTATGCAAGTGAGTGAGAGGGCGAACAGAACTCCACGAATCTGACCGACCTCCGTTTAGTCGCTCGGTTCGTTTCGTTCGTGTTATTTCGGATCGCGCTCCACAGTAGTTCGGTTGGGTGTGTCGCTGAAATTTAGAAAAAAAGAACGTAATGTATCCCTCTATTTAATTAATTAATTACTTTGTTAAACTTATTCTTCACATTGCGTGTTTTACAATAATTTTGTTAAAGTTAATCACGACATAAAGTTGGATGGCGGCTACGTATATACGTGTTGTTTGCTAATCGGCAAAATGCCGGTCTGGGTTGATTGCAATGGATTTTTATTTTTAGCGCGGTAAATTAAATTTTCGTTCAAGAATTAATGTAATAACGTTGCCTTTTTGGTTGTTACAGCAAATATTCAACATGAGCGGACAGCAATACTACCCGTACAAAGTAAGTTTCACTCCTACATACAGTAAGGCCGTACTTATCTACCCAAAGTATCGATTCTCAGGAGATGATGTCATCTTTTCGGAGCAAGGTTGGCTATATACGCTTCTCACTTATTTACGAAGGCAATCAGTAAACAGGTTGTACTTGGGGCGTTTTTAGTCAATAGTTCATAACTTATATATTAGTACAAACAGAAATTATTTTTCTCGGTTAATTAGCCGGTGACCAACATTGTTTTGCATTGGCTAAACGTTTACTTTGCATCGTGTACGAAATGTTAATAATTACGTCGGCCGTAAGTAGGTGAAAAAAAATTACCTATTAGGGCGAACTCAACATTATACTTATCTCATATCTTACTCATAAAAGTAGGCACCGTATGAGATTCTGTTTTTATTATTTTACACTCCTCTGTTAAACAACTTCAGCTAATTTATTACAAATATTAGAGTTGAGCTTAGTACAGTAATACCCCGCTTTACGCGACCCCGTTATGCGCGGTTTCACTATAACGCGAAATTCAAATTCAAGTAGAAGTGAAAGTTTTATCTTCAGGGAGAATACAAAATGCTCTTTCAAAAATGTATTCAGGTTTGGACATATTGCAGAGTATAGACAATAATGATGACCGTGTC
>DWHO01000847.1:0-17594 GCA_018247575.1 Eurytides lysithous rurik
AGTTCGTACAAATATTTGCCCCGGGTGGGAATCGAACCCACGACCTGCGACGCCGAAGCCAATAGCTTAGCATCTGCACCAAACGGTCATCACATTGTATTCTTACTGATGTCCAGATAAAATGAATCAGTCGATTGTTTTTCGAAGGTTTTAAACAGCTCTCGATGAGTGGCTAAAGGTCGGCCTATCTGAGTTACAACTGTTTTAACGATTTGAAATTATTCACCCATTGGTTTTTTTTTTTTTTTACGATTTTTTTCTTGATGCAACCAATGATATTAAATTACCACTATACGCAAATCCTGAAGTTTTAAAGATTAAATAATTTAGCATTATTGGAATAATTTCCTAGTATAAGTGTTATATATATATAAAAATATACTTATACTATAGTAATATACTATAGTATAAGTATTGTATAAGTATTTTTTTAAACTTTAATTCATGTTAGTTTCCCTGTCACTAATTTTATCATAGGTTTTCAAAGGTTTAGTAAATAGATACTAATAGGCACTGTAAAGGCGAAACGTGTGACTTGGTGCGTGTTTCGTCTTGTATCGGGGCGAAACGCGTGTGTTCTTTCAAGCAGTCCGTGACTGAGTTCGTTCCCTTTGCGTTGGTCGTCGTCCGCACGTGCCTTCAAATGGGTTATCAACGGCATTTTATTAATTAACTCGCCTCTCCAATCATATCATATATCCGTCGAATGGAGCTGGATTCCACTTATTAGCTGCCAACGCGTTTCAAACCTTCAGGTGTCCACTAGGCAACTGTGAGATTTCCTTTGTTGCACGTGCGTTGGAAAACTTAGATACACGCGTTAAATAATCTTATATATGCAGTATTCATTTTCCGTGATGCTTTTTGCTTGTCACAAATTAAAAAAAAAATTGTGTCTATGGTAGGTTAAAAGACCCATGGTTGATGTGTAATTTACTGACGTGACCTGCATTATTTTATGATAATATTGTATTGTTGTATAAGGGATGCGGACGTAGTAACTTGAGTAAATTGAATGATATCGTTGGAAGTATGTGACATATTTTTGCTTTTCAAAAAATAAGTTTGTCAATAGAGTAATCATAGACGAAGTAGTAGAAAATGTCATAGACTTTTTGCTCTGTTTTCATTTTACAGTGCATCAATTTTGACGCGTAGTGGTTGTTTATTATGACAAAGGTTGGATTGGTAATATAAATATTACTTAAATAAATATGAACAACGACAAATGTTTGGATAGTGAGATAAAATGATTACTTTTCAAATATCTGTGGCGTATAAAGTTAACTGCACTCGATGATGTTTAAAACATTGTAAAATCACGTGCCGTTTTCTTAACAGAGCCAATAGCGGCAAGTAAAAAAGCCCTGCTAAAACCAACCTTGTCCCCTGGATATAAGCAATAAAAGCGAATTTGACGTGTGGTAGTTGGATACACGTGTCTATGACCACCGCGGAAGTCTTACGCGCCCGCTTCGCAAGTATTATTTATCCATTTATAAGGTTCTAAACGCCATATCATTGTCATCACAAACTATGCCATAATAGCGTGTATTTCGATCGTTTGTCGATTGCACCGCGCCAGGCCGGATTATGTAAATGCGCACAGCTGTGTAACGTCGCGTTCTCAGTATTTGTCCTCCCCTCACTAGTTAATATGACTTATAAGCGCAAGTGCACAAGGCCTAAAATCGCGTGCGGTTGTTAAATGCGCCACAGCTGTTATCGGGTTGCATAAGAGCGGGGGGGTATTGTCTTTATCAGTCGGTTTGTTTTCCTGACGCAACCGCTTGAACTCGCTGTACTGCGCTGTTATGTCCTCCTGGTACATTTCGGCCACGCTTTCCGCCTGATAGTAGGTTACGACCTCAATAGATTAGTAGTTAGTTGTTAGAGCTTTTTTTATGTTGTTTTTTTTAGTCTAAAACGTAAAAATACTTTAGACATTTTGTTGTAATGTTCGATGTTATCCGTACGCCTGGCATAAAAGAAAACTAACAGGTCAGTTTTTGGACCACAGTCATTTCAGTTTTGAGTTTGTTTATTGTTTAAAATATTAATAAATAATTACGCGGTACTCTGTTCTTCTGCGGCCACTGCTCTGCCGGTTATTCTACCACTGAGCAGTAGTAAGCAAACACACATATATATATATATATATAAGGTAATGCTGGGAATAGAGATATATCTGGATAACGGATGCAACGAGCCAAGGGTGTTCAGTGTGCCACTATGTTGTTAGACGTTCAGTGTATTGTTTACAATCAGGTACACCACTTTAACTAAAACTAAACTAAAAGAGAAACTCCCCAACTTAGTTGAAATTGATCAAATATCTCTTTTGTATATATACACATATGTTTTGTACGTCTTTATGATTATATTTAGTGCGAATAAGTTGTGGAGCTTAGAGGTATTTAATTTTTTCCCGACCTACATTATAAAACACTCCATATAGTGGCCATAATGAGTAGTGTTATCAAAATCGTCGGTCAAGCGGATCGATGTCGGGGCAAAACAGAATTGTTTACAATCTGTCTTTTACCCACGAGTCAAGGTTTTCGCGCCACATTAGCGTTGTATCCCGATTCTTTGTTTTAAGCGTGACGTTCTTTTTTTATCAAAATTGCCAAATTGTTAGACTGATACAAACTAATTATCATCGCCTTTAATCATCCGTACCGTGATTTACACTTATCAAAAGCTTTTAACTTCACTCCAACCTTCTATGAGACCCTGGTACTTCTCTGTTTGATTTGTACATTCAACAAGTTTTTGCATAGCTCTACTAAAAACTGTCGAACGAATTTGTTTTATTTTTCTCTATATATATCGTTGTTAATGTGTCTTTTTTGAATGACTTCACCAATAGAGATTAAACAATTTAGTGTGTCAAGGCGACGGTCCAGAGTTGTACTGCGTTATCTTTGTATTTGTTTTTTTTCTTCATATTTCTACTGCGTAGAACATATGTCTAATTATGTTATTGTATTGAATAATAGTTTTCTGTCTACTTATTTTTCCCTAATAATTAAAATAAAAAAATGTTCGATTGATTTGTAATGCGTATTCGTTTATTTTTTATTACAGATTCGCAATAATATAATTATTGTTATGATAATATTCCACATTGTTAGGCATTATATAGATCGACTTTAGCTCATATCACACACGTAGTCGTACGCAATTATTCATTTAACGATGCATTGTAATATCCTTGTACCACTGAGCATGTTGAATAAATAAGGAAACAATAAACCCTTTATTACGTTCATTTTAAATTTCACACAATAGAATTATAAAAAAGAAATTGTGAAAAGCAATCATTTAATTTAATTTTTGCATATATTGTTATGTTTAAAAATTTAAAATATTCATGTATCTGTACATTAAGGCATCATAAAAATACTACAATTCAAAGGCTAAATAATTTGGACATCTTGAGATTTAAATTAAATTAAAATGTTTACGTCTTCTATTTATGCAGTCCTGGTATATCGTCCTTAGTTCATGGACGACCTAGAAAAAGAGGTCAAAATGGAGACCTCATCACCGGAACCGGTCGAAATCCATCCGTGCCGGAACCTTGCAAACAAGCTATCCGCGAGGCCGGTCAGTGTACATGCCCACATTGTCTTCGGTACAGTCAGCGCCAATCTGCGCTCTATTTTCATCGTTCTATAATTATAGAGGCAAGACGATAATCTCCGGCTAACCTTGCAGCTAAGTCGGGATTTTCAAGATCAATAACGGTCATCCCCCGCGGATTGCCAGCTGCAACGCTCAAGTGGTCTATGCAACTATAAATACGATTTTAGGAAAATATTCAAAGTATTAAAACTATGTTTTAGACCTATTATTTTTGAATTCTTACGGAATCAAAGCCGTTTGATTATATTACGCACATTTCGTGTATTGCCAGCTAGTTTCGTTCCTTTTTCATAACTCTTATTAATTCTGAAATCCTGGTAATCTGTACAACCAGGAAAAGGATTAAAGTAAATTAAGTAACTATGGAATTTATACCATAGATTCACTATTTTATAGTTCATATGCTCCATGATTTGAATAAGATTTTTTTTTGACACTTAATTCAACAAGAGAGCCGTGGTAACTCAGTGTCCGGGTGCTCTCTTTTAATTCAATGTACTCGGGCAACCTGAGTTCAAATCCCGGTTTTAATTAATTTTTTAAATTAACAATTTTAAGTGCTGATTTACGACGTGCTCGTGCTCAACGGCGAAGGAAAACATCGTGAGGAAACCTGCATATTTAAAAAACTGTAAAAGAAATTCTTAAATGTGTGAATTCCGCCAATCCGCACTGGGGCCGCATGGCGATTTGCGCCCTTATTCCCACTGTATAGAGGAGGCCTGTGCCCAACAGTGGGACGTATATAGGCTGTTTATACTAATTCAACAAAAGTAACACCATTGCTCGAAATGATTTCAATAGCGTTGAATATACTTTAATCATAGAAACGTCACTGTACATAAATTCATTTGATCAAAAATAAAAATAGTACTGAACACGTCATTCATTGATTTAACAATTTTTTTCTAAGTTTATAAATAGATTTTCTCTGTAAGTGAAAATGTTGAATAATATTATATAAGCCAGAAATTAATTTCTCCAATCTAAAGCGATAAAATCACCACAAATATCTTCATTCGAGGCGTAAATTTGATTTGTTACTTTTCACAGTGTTTTCGTACGAAGATATTTCAAGTTTCCGAACGAGAAATGAAAAGTTTAAGATGAAATCAAACGAGCTGATTTATGAAATTGTTTGTTCCTTTAGACCGCATTCCTGGGTATTAACGTCATTGGATAAAACAAGCTGCAATAGATTATAGTGCATAAAATCATAAATACACCTAAAGACGACTTGGTATATATAAATGTCGATAGGTTCGCTCGTTGCGAAATAGGTTTCCGTGTCAGTATTAGCGAAACCCTGTTGATACTTTTATATTATTACAAATAATTTGTCATGTGTTTACAACAGAGACCAGGGTTATTGATCTAGAGTTTTAAATTTTTTGGTATTGTAATCAGTATCGGAATAAATTTCGGAGATTGACAGATCTTAATGCTTATGTAAATTTTGCATCGATCAATTTCTCATTAGTATCTATTACAAGGAACCAATGTATTTTTTTAAACTTAATTCAGGCCCCTTTTACAGCGATATTTTTCACGGAATAATGTTATATAATATCTCGCGCGATTTTTTTGTGTTTTTGTCCATTTATTTTCATAAGCTAAAACTCATATCGACCCGTTTCTCTGTTACGTGATTAAAGACAAACACAATATTAATAATATTAGTATGAGTAACTGTATAACAATTTAGTATTGCAACTTAATACAGTGTAATAGAAATAAACAATGATGTATATCTGATACAGGCCATTACAATCAAAATTTACCAAGCTGTATGAGAAGAATAACAAAGCGAGTTCATTCTCCATCTGGCACGCAATATAAGGGCTTACATTAATCTTAAGCAAATACTTCATACGTTGACGGGGAAAAAATCTCTCGTGTCAGTCACCTTTAACATACGTGGGCCGGGGTTTCAAGTATTTTTGTTTATAGGTCGCGATAAAATTTATTCCATCGCAACAAATGCGTCAAACTTTATACATAGTAGTGAAATATCTTGTGTCCGTGTAAGTTGATGACCCGTTTGGTGTAGTTCGCTGAGCTTTGAGCTGTTGCCTATATACCTCATCAAATGAGAAAGAGCTGATGATCTTTAAATGGTTGAACAGAATTTTTTACCAATTTTATTGTGCAATCAAAGGGGTAAAGGGGCAAAATAGGTGGCTAACGTTTACCATGAAAGGGGTCTATAAATTTTTGTCTCGTCCTATTTCTTTAACAACTTAAACCAAGCGATTTTGAAGCTTTTAGTTTGCTGAAAATATTGAGTAGCTTTGACGCAATGAACCACCGTAAGGACTGTTGTGCCGAGGGCGTGTGGGGAGGCAGCACTGCGTTGCCGGTTATTCTACTAGTTTCTACCAAAAGTGTGTAAGTACTACTTTCATCCGGGTTAAATTGCAGTGTTGCCAGTGACTACTGCGCATAGAGATACATCTTAAATCTCCTAGCAGATTCTGTGTGGCACTATGTTTTTATGACCATTCGCCTGTTCCGTCACGTTATAAAAAGAAAAGGCTAAATTAATAAGAAATTACACTTATTTAGACATCAGTTAACAATAGCTATTGAATCAAGGACCCGTATCCCAGGCGTCAACCACTGTGCTACCGGCGACCCACTATTAATAACAACCCGTCACCGGACATAATGCTCCCTGTCACTCGCTCATGAGTAACGACGGCGTGTAGCAGTTATTAATCAGCTAAGGGCCCAATTCGGAATCGCACTGGCAATTTATAACACTGTATACAAAGCGTCTTTGTTCGCTCAGTCTTCATCCTTCGGCCGTAAAATAGCACAGCGGTTAAAATGGACGTCTCGCTAACTCATGTTCCAAGTTGGGTAGTGCGGGGGTATTTATTTAAAGTTTGTTTAAAACCCTTCTAAATATAATCGATTTGAAAGTGTTATTGGCCATTTATCAGTTTTTCGTTTACATACAACGATTCGCAGAATTTATTTTAAAAAAATCATTAAAACGTCGAAACTGACCCGAAATGAAAATCCACTCGTGCATTTCACTACGAAAAACGTGTTTTTAGAAGACTGATAAGAGCCTAGAACATGTTACGATTGGTGAGCGAATAGCTTCAAAAAATGCAAGGCCTTCATTTGGACACTGTTTTCGTATTTTAACACTTTTATATGATTCAGTTCTGTAATGGATGAACAATTATGCACAGATTCAGTGTTGGTAACCCGTTCGCTACCAAGCTACCCGGTCGATGCAATCACGCACCGTATAATCACGATTCGCGTCGTCAATAGTTCCGTGTCTATTTTGAGATGCCGACAGAAAGTTATTTATTTCATGAATAGGATCGTTTGGACCTCCCGGCTCCTGACAATCATCATTATGTATGACATCATCATTATGTATTATGTATGACAAACGTCCCGTGGAGGCCAGAGGTGCCTAAACTTTTTTTCTCGTAGACCACTTTCAAAATTTTACTGGTTTCGGTGAACCCGAACCCCGCTGTCGTTTCTGCAATATTCCGGAAACTCGTCAAAACATGTGAAGATTAGATCTAGTCTATTTCTCCACGAAGACCACTTTGGAAATCACTGGTCTAGGCACATAAGGTATCTTATCACACAAGATAAGTCTTTTTACGCCTTCCCTTCTAGAGAACCGTGGCATTTTAATATCAACAGCAATAATAATATCATAACCTCGGAGAACATCAGGAAAAGTAAAGGTGGAAACCCATTCTTATGAGTTCTTACTTTCTTGAGAGTCGTCGAGATGAGAGTCTTTACTGAAACCTGCTGAAAGATTGTAAGAAGTGGTAAGCATCACTCCAACATTTCTGGTATTGGATACTGATTGATGTTCGTAATCATTTACCATTAAGTGGATTGAATGCTTTGTTAAAGCGACTCGGTAAGTGGTTTTAGCAATATAATTTTCCAAGTTAGAGATTTGAACTAGTTTTCAGCTGGAGTTGCGTGTGCAACGGCGTGGGGACTCTGGGGCGGCAAGATAAGCGTGTTAGGGTCACAAGTCGGCCGCTACTTTGTTGCAATGCCCCATTGTGATCGAATTTGCGTGTTGTGAAACGCTCGAGAACAATGCAGCCGAGGCAAGGCAAGCGGTCGGCGCGGGCAAGGCTTTGTGCAACGATTTGGGGTCGGAGAACTCAAATGTAGGTAAATTATGTGTCGGTCAAAAAGTGGAAGTGCTTAAGCTACTGCTATTTGACTTTTTTTACTCCTCAGTTCTGTCAGTTATTAGCTATATGACAAGCAGAGCTTAATTAAATGTCAGTCAAAAACTTGAGCTGGTTGCACGCTTCACTTATCACTCCTTCACCCCTTTCTATATCGTGTAATCAGTCAGAGACAAGCTTTTGGGGCTTGAATAATTTTAACCTGTGTCGTGAGGTCAAAACCAAACCGGATTATTAAAGACTCTTTGACCCTGATTCGTGGATACATTTAAAGAGAGAATATCCTTCAGAGAATTCAGAGATCATAAATATTTTAATAGTGATAGAATGGATGGTTAAGTTACGAGCAGATATGATGCGATTCAAAAAGCCATTTGTCCCTATGTGTTGACTATCACCAACTAAAAATAGAATGAGAATTGCATCAGGTCAAAACTTATCCGGGACTGCACTAATATATAATACTAATTCTGAGCCTGCTGAAGTTGGACGAGTCTTCCATGAATAGATTCTTCCGAACCGAAAGTGGTTATAGGAAAAGAGGACATTGCGAATGGTCTCGCGTCTGAATTCGCGAAAATAAATTCGAAAAATATTTATATTGTTTCGATGTAATTTTTTTTGGTTTACTTCCGAAGTAATCCTATTTCGCTTTCAAAAGGAATTTCCGACGCATAATTGTCCAAAGGCCTTTCTTGTATACTACCACGGGTCCAGCTTATTAATATTTACAAAGACATATATACATTTATAAAGAATAAATTTAAGATATTCCTTGGATTTAAGTAAATAAGCGCTAGGATTCTTTTGCGTCGGTCTGAGTTAGTGCGACTGCATTGCCATTTATTTTATTGCTAAAGAGTAGCGTGCAAGCACTTCTGTGTTTCGATTAGAAAAACTGAAGACGAATGTTGCCAGAGTAATTACCGGGCATAGAGACAAACCATCTTGTCTCTGGTAAACAAGCGTAGCCATGATCCAAGCAAGTCTATATGACACTTTGTTATTATGTAATACCACTAGAAGGAAGTTTTATTCGTCAAGTGACTTAATATTCTAAAAACATAAAAAGGAATATATGTCAGAGCCACAGCAAGGCAAGAGTCACTCTTGTAATTCAATATAGTGAAGAAACCTGAGTTGAAATCCCGGTGCCGGCACTAATAAACTTATAATTAACGATTAGATTCTGATTTACTACATGCTCAGCGATAAAAATGAACAGTATGATAAAAATTTGCAGGTTTAAAAACGTTTCCAAGATGATGTGATTTACTTTACCGTAGGCTCAGTAGTTGGAGATATATAACATAGGCTATTACTTATATGTATATAGATAGTTTTCTTTTGAAGCTGTTGTATCTCAATGTCCGGGCGCTCGCTTTTAATTCAATATACTCGAGGAACCTCAGTTCAATCCCGGTGCCGGCAGCAACGAATTCGTTTTACCGAAGAAATTTTAATACGAATTTACTAAATGTTGAATGATGAACAAAAACATTACGAGGAAACCTGCATATTTAAGAAACAATAAAAAATAGTTCTCAAATATGCGAAGTCCTCTAATCCGCACTCAGGTCTATGCACTTATACCCTCTGTATAGAGACTCTACTTTTACATATTACATACATATTTATTTTACATTACTTTACTTATCTCCGTCTTACTTTTGTTTAATCTCAAAACTTTTAATACGCCTTTAATTAATTCGTAATAGTCTTTTATTCATGTACACTAAATTAATAACGTTAAAGGAAGCCAATTGGCAAAAATACGTTAAAAGTTAACTGACACATATCGAGGGGAATCAGAAAAAAAGTTCACCACGTCTTTTACTGTTTTCCTCATTGAAGTGGAATCATTAAGATTCCATTTGCTTGTCACAACTAAATCAATATGTCAATTATATATTATTTATGCGAATCCATGGACTTCAGTAACTAGGTCGTGAATGTTGCGTAATTAATCAAAAAGTTACGCGATACAGTATAATTTATTTGAACCTTGTCACCAATGTCACCCACTTCACACTGGGCAGTTCTTCAACTTTCATCATCATCATTGTTGTTAGTAAGCGACATGTCTACATGTCAGAGATATTTTCTCTATGCCATGCTTGCCGTCATCATATACCTACACTGGCAACATTATCCTTCAAACCGGAACTCGGCAGTACTAAACATTTTGCTAAACGTTGTGTGAAATTCCGAACCGCGCGTGCGGCTTAACACAAATATGTGTTCGAAATAAATCGCGTCTCGCAGTGCGGTAAACACGCCGGTGTGTTTTCCTGTCGGGTCGCCCGTGCGGGCAACACATAAACGTGTTTTGTCAAAAAGAAATTGTATTAAACGTGTGGAAAGTCACATCGCTGTATTGAACGATTTTTTGTGTTAAACTTCACTGATCGACGGTAGAATGTCTTGTTATGCAGTGACACCACTCAAATCAAGTCAAATCAATATATTTTTATTCAAATAGGCCTTTAGAAGCACTTTTGAAACGACATTTTTACATTTTGTTCGTGAGGAAGCTATTACCGGCTCGGAATGCAGTTCTGTTGAAAAGAGCCGGAGATAAACTCTTAAACTCGAAAACGGTTGCTCTTTTCAAATAACGTTACAATATGTGAAGCCTTAATAGAATGTAATAGCTGTCCCGCACACGAGTCAGTCAATTAAGTACCACGCATTTTGATCTACCAGAAACTACTGAAAAGTGTAATAAGATTTGAGCAACAAAATGTTTTTAATTTCTGCTTTAAAAGGCCAAGGCGCCTCTACAGACGGACTCCTCAAACGGCTCTGCTTACATATATGATCTTTGAACTTTGATATGTATATTTATATCTATTTTTAAAAATGTAGTTACATATATCTACTTACCTGAACTAGTGATGTTAAATCGAAATGAGAAAGTTGCCATCCGACATTTTTTATATGAATAGAACGACTACTGAAGGCATCGGAATAAACTTTACAAGTACCGATATACCGTGAAGTGAGTGTTTAGGAAATCCTGTACCCTCGAGACAGGTAAACGGCGCACGTGTATAGAAATTTAGCAACACGCCTAGGGTAACAACACTGGCCGGACATTTTATGCGTTCCTAGTATTGAAACGCCTTACATTGGTGTCAAGTAAAAATAGGTTTCTTATTTTTTTTATTAAACTTACGTGTTTTTTTACTTTTACCAAGTGACTAACCTATACTCGCCAATTCATAAAAATATTTCGGTTAAAATGTAAATATTCATTATTTGCGTGAGTCTCTTCTGTCTAAAATGGATATTCTATTTGTGTATTAACTTTCTTGAATACTTTAACAAGAGCGTAAGCAAATTCCCTTTTCAAGTATTGTATTTATTTATTTATTAAAATAGATGAAATTTTAACGTAAGCTAAACAAAAATATTATAAGGGGAACAACATCCTGGGAGGAGGATTGTTTAAATGTTTTAATTAGGTAATCTAATCCCACCGCAAAGGTACTTTAGCTGTGACGCAATACACGACAGCAGTAACCTAGGGTGACAACATTTAGGTGATACGCTTACCCTTTCCGTGACGTAAAAATTGCTCTATAATCCTCATGAAATCAACTGATATGGTCGTCCTAACTTCGGGTCGCACCGAGGTCCGGCGGCGTGTCACGCGGCCGACACAATGGTGGGACCAATTGTGGACAAAACATGAATATTCGGCCCGCACTCCCATTGCGGCGCAACGCTTTCAATTAAGCCACTCGATAGCGGCGAAAGATTAGTTCGTCGTGTCTACAGGCGGGCAGGGTCGACGAACCCGTGATAGGGAATACGCAAATAGATGCACGAAATTATGTTGCCCCAGTTTCTTTTCGTTATCGCGCACTTATAAAACTCGCGGATGAAATGAAACGGGAGATATCTAAGTATATACAATGGCGACGTTATTTTTCGCTATGATGACATGGTATATAAGCAAACGGAGCACCATAGGAAATGGTTTTCAGTATTGGAGGTAGTCTATTTAATAATATTTACGAGGGTAAGGCTGCGAATATTATGAATTATATGAAATGAACGAAACTTAATAAATATCATTTTACGCTAGGCTTTGATGAGGCCCCGGTACTCCTCTGGTAGAGTGAAGAGTTCCTTAACCTGATTGACTTAAATATTTTTTATTATTCCTACACTTCGGAAACTCGATTCGGATTCAGAGTGAGTGTTGGTTAGACAGATAGTTTTTATATCGGGTCGATTATTTGTACCACCTGTCTAAAGTGCGCGACGGATGCAACTTAAAATATCGCTGTTTCGGGAAAATATTCATTACTTATAATTGAGTAAGTGTACATAACAGTTTTTGTTTAAGTTTAGTGAAGAAATACTTTGGAGAAAAGATAAATATCTGTGCTTTTTTTCTATTTCGTCCAAAAAATTAGGTAGCCAAAAGCCTCTGTCAAATATAACATCTATGGTTTTATAGACGTTCATTCCCGTATAGATTGTGCAGACATTAGCTCATAGACGTTATAGACAGTGGCGCTACTACCATACAATCCCAAAAGCCCGGCTTGCCCTACTAAGGAGTAACATTTATAAATCTTAATTAGCACATAATTCCCGAATAATTTATTTTTAAATCTGAGCGTTGCGGGAATTACGTGTCAATTAAGATTTGTAAATTTTACTCCCTATTAGGGCAAGCCGGGCTTTTGGGCTTGTATGATAGTACCGCCACTGGTTATAGATAGGTATTCTGGACAGTTGTCATCGTTACTCGTTGTGTTAAGTTGTACAAATGTCAAATGTTAAAATGTAATGTAATAAAAAAAACAATAAAAAATGTATTAAAAATGTCATGTCGCAATAGTTTCGATCGAATGTCCCAATTATCCTTTATTGGAAATAGTTTCTCCTATCACTTTCCGTGCTCCTGCTATGGTTACGTACGAGTTTCCCCATTTCCTAGGCATCCGGTCAAATAACCGGCCCATCGCATGGGCGGCTGATTTCGATCAAAATAAATACTAAAAAAAACTGGTTAACGTATTTTAATTATCGCATCAAAAAATCGATTGCATTGATCGTTTTAATGGTTAATATTTAACACAGCATCACATGGATCGACATTTATTTTTGGTAGATGTAGAACTTCAAACGGAATATGACAGATGCTACTTTTTTTCTTCGGAAAATCGACCGAAAGAACCCACGGAACCATGCTATAGGCAATATAGTCCAAATGTCAATGTTGGTAAAGCAAAAGATGATCGTTTATGGATCGGGGTGTATCTTCAGTCAGGTCCAATTTTGTTTAGAAGATGAAGTGACAAGTCGAGCATCCGATGAAATGCGTCATGCCTGCCCAGAACAGCACATCGCCACTCAGAACACGCTTCAGACAAGTCCTTTACAAACAGAAGGCGACATTCCATATTGCTTTGGAATTAGTTAACTGGAACTCTACAACAATAATATAGTTTTTTTTATGGAAACGAGCAAGCGGTCCACCTAATAGCTATAACCACTGCTCATGGATATTCGCAGCATGAAAGAAGGTGCAAATGCGTTGCGGTCTTTAAGGTGGAAATAGGGAGGGGTATTAGGCCACCAACCACCTCACATATCGGACGAACTGGGAGCACCAATTTCCATTTTACGCCGATTTTCTCCTAAGTTGTGGTATTTAGTTGGTTTATCATAAAAGTTTCAATTGTCAACTATCGACGTATTAAACTTGCCTCTCTTCACTCTCAGAGTTGACCTTCAAAAGCCGCCTTCGCAACTGAGGGACAGACTAAAAATAGAAAAAATAAAAAAATAAATGCTCTATACTCACGTTTTTTACAAGCGTCCACTCGCTTTTGATATCCATTCACGTTCCGCCTAAATGTATAACGTCGTTGTCGTTATAATCTCAAACACAAAAAGCCATTTGGCAGCCAGATCGCGCGCGCTGTTTTTGTAAACGTTAAATTAAAAAAAAAACACAATAGCTATTTCTTATTCAGCATGCAAATCGTGATAAGAAGCGGATTCGTCAACTGTGTACTACTCGGACCCTTATATATTATACTTATACCTTAAGTTAGACGTACGTAAGGTTGACTTTAGCCGTTTGCTTTTTTTGTCCGGAAAATGGCGGCAAACACGAAACAAAGTCTGTCCGATAACAATCTTCCTTGCTGTGTCATTTTCAAATTTGGAAGGATATATCATAAGTGTTATCGAGCCTCTATTCTTGTTCATCTTCCGCATAGGACTAATTTCGTTTCTATGAGGTTCAACCGGACCTTGGCTGTTGCGGATAGTATGAATGAAGATGCTGTTATCTACTTGAAAATACCTTAGCAGACCGAAAACAAATCGTGTTCATTATTATAGTGTGGCTCTCATCTAATCAAGAGTGGAATGATATTAGGCATCGGGAATAAAAAGCCATTTAAATTTAAATACATTTTTAATTCATATTATCATCATTTCGTATTTTATCATTTTCTCCCGATATAACGTAGACTGTATCGCTGTCCGTCCCAATATTATATCTTTGCCAAAAACATACCAATCCGCTGGACTTTTGGTGCGTTACACTATCGGATTTATAATATTAACAAGTTACTAAAATAAAAGTTCGGTAATCGTGTTTTTTATTTTGTTTTTATACTTTCACGTGACTAGAGGCAATAAACTTTAAAAAAAATCCGAAAAATTATACAAAATATCATACAAATCCAGGCAAGCGCAACCGCGTCCAAAGTATATATATATATATATATATATATATTGTAAAGTTCCTGTAAGCAGTAACAAAAATAAAGCGGGTAAATTATATACGTTATGTCTATGTTAAAACCAGCTATATAAAATTGAGGTATCGTTATTCGAACAAACACGGGCATTCGTCAAAATAATAGGCAAATCCCAAACCGATTTTGGCTTCTAGCATAAACACAATCGGAAATTATCTACAGATACCTACGATTATAGATAGTACATTGTAATGCTTCCTTCTCTAATCGTACGGAGCAACGACATCCATTAGTCGTCGTCTTTTATTGCTGCCTTATTTGTTCGATGAGAGTCAACGTACCCAATGGCGTGATTGAATCGTTGCTTGAGTGACCAACTTCGAATCGAAAGCGACCAAAAAACTGGACATTTATATACGAGTTATCAATAAATCATCAGGAGGATAAAAACATCTGAAAAAATATAATGTGATCAATTCAAAGATAAAGAGTAGAACATCTATGACAAAAATTCAGCATATAATAAATTTTATAGTTTTTTTTAAAATCCACTGAGTTCTATTTGCTCGAGAAATATTAATAGAAATTGAACACAATTAAAGTTTTTAAGTCAAGCTATAAACTTAAGGTACATAAACGACTCCTCAGATTTGTCCAAATAAATCCAAATAGATGGTCCCAATTGCACGCGCAATTACTGCGTATTTGATATTCATTTAAATAAATGTCTTTCCCTGTTTATTAGTCGCGTTGACACCTCTTTGCATGCATGCTGAGTAATGCTCCATGATAACAATAATGTATTTGTGATATATAATAAAGAAGACAGAACAATAAGTGATCTGCTTGGTTGGGAAGAAAACTCACCCGATTGCCGGTTTGAATCCCTGTAATGTCCATTTATGAATTTTCCATGTTAAAGGATTCTTTAGTTCAAAATTTTATCTGAAAAACGCTTTCCACGTTAAGTATGAGTGTATGTCATGACTTACTTTATTGCTTTGTAATAAGAACTTATCTTTTTTTTTTTTGCAAATATCTAAATATTTTATCTTGTAATTACTCCCTTCCTAATGTCCAAGGTTACCAAGGCACTCCTTTAATGATCGATTGGAGTTTTAATTTAAAAAATTAATTAAATAGGGAGGTTACGAAATTCGTGATATAACGTAATAAAAGAAATTTAATGACTTATCGAAAATTGTTTGTGGGATAAAACAATATATAGATCATCACAGACTTCGTTTTAGAGTGCTTAGGAAAATGTATTTTATTCTATATATAATTATTATCTATATAAATATTCGTTAACAGCTATCGACCTGTCTTTGAGCAAAAGATTTTATATCCCGTAAATGCTCTTGAATAAAACACACACATACAACAATTATTAGACTTTTAATTAAACATTAATTTCACGCCACCGGATAGACGACGACTGGTGGTCGACTGGCCAATGCACCGAAACAAGAAAAAAGCATTTTTTACCAAATTAACCTTCACGGTTTTTTCATTCGTTTGTACCGTGATATAGTTATAGCCGTCGAAAAAAAGTGCGTAACGAATCGTTAACGTTTCACAATCGATTAATCGATTTCGTTGTAATGGAATAATATAATTTCGAAAACAGCTGCAGAAATAAGGAAAACGTTATATTAGATTTTTCTTTATTTCTAAAAACCAATGTTAAATATTCCGGTAGATTATTAAAAAAAGTGAGATCGTTGGCAAGTAAACTAATAATGATGTATCGAGTACGCTGCGCTGTAAATAATTTCATTTAAACGCATCGGACGGAGATTTATAGTTAAATTAATTTCATTTATCGGCATCGGCAACACATAAATAACGGGCTGCCCCAAACATTGCGGTTAACTGTTGCTGACGTAACTCATCGACAGCTGAACGCTCCACAATCTGGCAAACCATACTGTTGTTTTTAAACAACTGGTAATTCACTTATACTAACTACATGAAGCCATACAGAAACTTTTGCAGCTATGGTAATGTACAACCGCAAAGAAAACGGTAAATAATATTTTTATTTTTTTAATATAAACATTTTTACTACCAAGAACTGGATTGAAAGTACCAGGAGCGCATATTCGTGAATGCGCGGTGTGATTGATAGGTGGAATAGTCATTGGGTTAATTCATCCGCGGTTTAAATGCGGTCGGATCGCATCGAGCCGCAGTAGAGATTGTTCACCTCGCTAATGTGATACGGCCAAGTGGTTACCGCAAGTGCGGTAGGATTAATGGAACTGTGTTAAGAGGATGTAACGGTAAAGTCGCATTCGCGGTATTCAGTTTGTATGGTTTGGCCGTCGAACGGGAGACATCGTGTGAGTTGTTTCATATAGTATGGCCACTTGCTAATGATCTTTATAATTAGAACATGAAGAGAAAACTTTATATCCCTTTTATAGACTGCTGCGCGCACGGAGGCGGGTGGTATTTGGCTAAATTTTAATCTATAAACTTTAGTTTTGACGAGAAGTGCAAATAGTTAAAATGAACTCGAGGTTTCTTACATAAAACTTGATTAAAAAATAGTTTACTGTTTATGTATATACAATAACACCAATGCAGCACGTAATTTGTCAACTCATAAATATCATGATCTAAAAACTACTTCACTTTGATAAAAAACAAGCCCTCAATAATCGAATTCCGATCACTAGGCGATCCCTAGTAAAGAATTACTTATCTTTTGTATTACCGTAGGTGTTTTTTTTTGTATTGAATTAAGGAATATAATAAACGATGGCATCAAGGATAACTCTAAGCTAGTTAACTGAAATTCCAGCAAAAGAAGAAGTAAAGAAAGAGATTAAGGTGTTAAGAAGGCTCTTTTGTAGAGTCCGCCTGGGGTGGTTTATTCCTTTTTGTCCGTGGTTTATTAAAAAAAGAAGTCTGAATAGTACCAGGGGCACATGTTGCAACAAGAGGTTAACGTTAGTTGTCGTTTGTTGGTAGAGGGTGGCGGGCGCGGGCGGGGAGCGCGTGGCGC
>DWHO01000848.1:0-17590 GCA_018247575.1 Eurytides lysithous rurik
TATATATATATATATATATCTTTTTTAAATCTATCGGACTTCAGTAGAATTTTAACACGATCTCGACAGTACAAAACGATTTTGTCGTATCTCGAAAAACCAACTTTATTCCACAGCCAAAAAACGATTTAAAAAAGTCGATAACTCATAAATTTATTCCCATCCCATACACATATTAGTTTTCTTTTCTTTACACAGTACTTTACCTTACTTGACACAGTTAACTGGAATATCCTAAATAGAAAGCGAAAGATACAGTATATAAAGCCTCATACTTAATCAAGCTAGCCTCTACTTTCGGCTCCACTAGCATAGATTTTTCAAAAATAAAATTCTCAGTATAAATTTATAAAAATATATCACATGTTTGTCCGAAATTTTACTCAAATCTTTAAGGTATTGAAACTAAATACTAAACACTCCTGAACAATAAAATATATTTAGATTCCTGATTGATTTTGGAGATTTTCGAGATATGGCAAAATCGCTTTCTACCGTCGATTAAAATATTTTAATCGATTTAATCGACACGGGTCTGCCGCAAGAAGGGCGCTAGAATGATAAGTGTCAGGCGGTTGTTGGCGTACCTCTCCAGCAGGCGGCGTTTGAGCTCTGGCGGGTAGGTGACGTAGATATAATGGTCGTCATGCTCATCGTCGAGGGCGTCTTCGCCCGCGAGCCTTTCACCGCGGGTCGGAGATGAGTGCGTCGTCATCGACACCGATGCACTACCAGCCACGCTGCCTTCCTCCGAACTAGATGCGATCGATGAATTAATCAGCTATAAGACGGCCGTGACGGGACAATGCACGATTGATTAAGTTATAAATGGCAATTTTCCTGCTCTGTTTCGTTAGTGTCATAACACCTATGAATTTCTTTTTACGAATCTTATTTCTGGTATAGATTTTGCATGGTGTACAATTGACAAAAAAGCGTTTCGTTCGTTGAATGTACGATATATTAGGGGCCGAAGGATCCGAACTAAATATAAATATGTGTACTCGAATACGATCCAGATGATGTAGTAGCACATGCAGAGTGCTAAAGCGAGACCAGTGGCGAGGGCAAGCAGCAGGGGCCAGGGGAAAGCTCGGGCAGCCGGCGCCGCGTCTTCCCAGTACCGGTCGCAGCTCAAGTACCAACACACAGCACGCTGCATTTCCTCTGCATCGAATATATGGAAAACAAAACAAATATCATGATTATCCGTCCTTGAGGCGTATTATCGTCTTGTATGATTAAACTGGATTAAAAAGGGATGAATTAAAAAAAGCCCTTTACTTTCTGCTATGAAAGGTTCGTAGCCGAATCGAGGTCGAGCATTGAATAAAAATGATAATTAAAATTAGTGATTTATTTAGTTATAGAAGTTTTTTATAAACGGGTTAGAATGAACAGCTTGACGAAAAAAGATATGTTTTATGTCGCGATAATTAATTAAAAATATCTTCTGACAATTTAACACCAAATAGCAATCTCAGTGTGAGTCACTGTGATGCAAAACGGTAAAGTTAAAAATATAAATATAAAAATAATTTCATACCTTCCAATTCCGTGAACTGAGTTTGTGTCAAATGTAACAATAGCGTTGCTATGCAGGAATGGACAACACGTTCACAGCGCACCTTATAACACAAGAAGGTTTTTTTTTAAATCATCTAAAGACATTTGACACAAAAGCCTTTGGATGTCTTTGACAAAAAGACATATTTGTGTACAATAAATGTTTGATATTAACATAATGCGAAATTACTTTTAAACCCTGTAGTCTGGCTGGATCACATGCAGCACGCTCAGCTTGCAAATCTGCTAATCTCTTTTGTCTACTGTCTGGCGGTAGAGACGACTCGACTGTATCGGCATCACATAACTCTGCCGTTTGGTTTGTATCGCCTTCATTCTCTTCTCTTTCCTTTTCATCATTTTCTACGGATTATAGAAAAATGACAATAGTTTTAGTTAAATTTAAAACAAAACGTTTAGTACTACAATGTATCAACTTAAACGCTTCTTTTCAACGGGTGAATTGCTTTGTGTTTTTAGAGCTGCAGCAACAGTTTTTATAAAATATGAAAGAACTCTGCCATGGTGCATGATGGAATATTCGCAAT
This sequence comes from Eurytides lysithous rurik, assembly GCA_018247575.1. Lineage (NCBI taxonomy): Eukaryota > Metazoa > Arthropoda > Insecta > Lepidoptera > Papilionidae > Eurytides > Eurytides lysithous. The sequence goes on from DWHO01000848.1 coordinate 2,115, forward strand.
TAGAAATCACTGTGTGTTTGTGTGTTGTTTTTTCCAAAATATCTTCTTCAACTTTTCTAAAATTTCTCGTGTATGTTTCTTTTATTAAACGGCTTGCATTGATTCCATTTCACTAAGTAGTCGGGACGAAGTATCAATGAAAAAATTTTGGACTACTCAGTACCGCGATCCTCGGTGCCTGGGTCGGTTCTTGGACAGTCGGGGGCCGGTGGGTGGCCGAAGGCGGCGCGGGGACGCTTGCGTCGGTGTTGCGGCGCCCTCGCCAGTCCACGGGCACCGGCCGGCGCCAAAGCTCTTCTAGCCGCTTCTAAATCCCGCCAAACTTCCACATCCGTCACCGGCTTTCCGGCTCCGCTCAGAACTCCGTGGGCTATTAGCACCTGACACCGCATGATATCGCAGTAGTCCGCTAAGCACACTGCATCTTCCGCCTGAAAAATATTACCTCGTATATTTATATACAACAATCACTAGTATTATCAATCAAATCAAATCAAAATATATTTATTCAAGTAGGCCTTTACAAGCACTTTTGAATCGTCATATTTACATTTTGTTCATAAAAAAGCTACTATCGGCTCGGAATGCAGTTCTGTTGAGAAGAGCCGGCAAGACAATGTGATCGGTTGTGCTTCCTTCACATTGCAACAGATCAAAGAATCGGTATGAAATGTATAGCTTTATTTTATTGTAACGGAAAGTGACATACGTTCATGTTACTTTTTTAATATAATTAAATATTCAAATAAAGGACTAAATATATAACTACATATACTTTTTGTCATATAATATTCTCAAAGCACCTTATTAATCTGGTTCCTATGACGTTGGTCGAAGTGAGTGTCAAGATGTCGTTCTTCGTAGAAGGATTTGCCGCAAAACGCACAAGTCCACTGCGAGGGTCTGTGTTGTTGTTTGGCCGCGTGTTGGGGCGCGAAAATGTCGCGTGCGGGGTGGAAGGGACACTCCAATGGCAGCTTTACCTAGAAATATGTGATATAAATTATTATTTTTCTAAATGCGTGGTTTTGCTATGAGAAGAGTTGTTTGCACAGCCAGCTGACAATAAGGATCACGGCTGATAGGAGGATTAAAGTGGGCGAACTTCTAAAAGTGTTGAACTTGGAGTAAAGTGAAGTGCACTTATAGTACGAAATTCAATAATCTGTATATACTTTTACATTACGGCCGTCTTCCTTGTTACTTTCTCTAGAAAGAATGAGACTAATCGTACAGCTAGAGCTGTTGGAGAAATGTTTCTTAAACGCTAAATGAGGACAAATTTAACTTTTTTACTTAAAAATCTTGTTTGTTTTAATAACTTTCTTGACATCCTCCCGTGCAGAGTAACTGTTACTCATAGATTGATATTCAAATAATAAACTTTCAATTTATAATCGAGTAATAATTATTCACAGTATAATGAAGTTATTGCATATAGCACTATAATAAACAATTACTAAAGTTTTACCATTAATAAAAGAAAGAATCAGTGTCAAAACTATTATTGCCAGAAGAGACAGAGACAAAAGTATACTACTTTTATCAGATAAAGATAAGTAATAAATGAACAGAAAATTTTTTCATTTAAGATTACTGTTACCTTCGAGAGATCCATTATAAAAAAACTAGACTGGGATCCATTATAAAAAGATGATGATTTATGTCATATGAAAAATATACCTGAAATCTTTCTAACACTGGCATCCATTTGTTTTGTATTACTTTCTTCACAATTTTAGAGTTGTCACGTGAACAGGTTATTTTGAAAACTGACGGCCCCGGCCAAGGGATCAGTGTGAGGAAGAGAAGGGCCAGAACCTGAAATCATGGACAGATTTTCAGTCAGTTTACATCGTATACTTCTTGAAAATCATTCTAAATTTACCAGAGTCTACAGTTATACCCAGTTGTACTATTTTGTTAAAGAGTGCGCACATATTTTTGCGCTATCTTTGAGTACCTTTTCGCAAAAAGAAATAGTAACAATACGAAGCAGTACATATGAACAAAATAAATTTAAACTAAACTCTAGAACAAAATATCCATGCGGAAATCGTTAAGTCGCAAAAGCTAGGTTATGATTGTGTTATTGCATTATCGATTTTATCTACATTAAGCTTGTTACTAGTTGATTGACATACAGGAATATGCTACTCACCTCGAGGGAGAACGACGTGGTCCTCATTCATATCTTGTAATCGACTTATAATTAATAAAACTTTTTCAATTTAATAATTGTAAGCACACTTAGGGTTAGTTTACAGAGTGAGGGAAAATATCAAGGGTTGACAGTGGTTGGTGCGCGCATGCGTCGGAAATTTCCCCAGCTTACTTACCCCTACGCAACAAAAGATGTACGATATATATACGTTCATCGTAAATGTAGCGACAGTTATCATATAGCAGGCATCTTTATGAGTTTTGAATTAACGATGGAATCAAGCATTCCATATTGAATGATTTTTGTTTATCATTCATTGCAGAGGGACTATATTTTGGTTTATGTGTAATTAAGTAGAAACATAAATTAACAGATTAGAAAATTAAAAAAAAATTTACTCCTTAGAAATAAGTCTACAACTGCATAAACATTTTATCTTGAATAATATGCGACTTCTTTTTGCTTTGTATTTTTTTTTATTTGCTTATCTTTGCCCGTTGATAACAGTAAAACCATCTACGTCAACTTTACTTTTTTTCGTTAAAACTGTTTGATAAAGCCAGTGTTCTTTTCGTTATCATACTTGTGTCTTTATAATTTAACAATCTTTGATTACCAAGAAAGATTTAATCATAAGATATTTGTCATGCAGCTTCTTTACACCTAGTCGTACTTTACTATTATGTTAATTTAAATATCTTCATTCCAAGATACGAATGGTGGGGACTTACTCTTTATATACGTAATGTACCAAGTAACCCAAAATAGTAAGTTATACCTAGGAAATCCTCCGCCATGCGAATCCGACTCGCATTTGACAAGTATAGTATATATATACCTACACAACACACAGCGGAATAATTTAAGTATCTGCAAAAAATGCATATTTATCTTTACTTCTTTACAAATTCTTGTTAATATAATAATAAGTGCATTGTCCGTTTGTTCCTTTACACAGATACGTAGCTACAGATCAACATAATTTTTGTTATGAGTACATTTCTTGATATGGAGACGAGGTAAAATACCGATAAGTATTTACAATAATAAAACCCAATTTAAAAAATTTAAGCTCCCAATGTAGTCTTAGGTAAAAAAACAACAATTATCGATTTTCCTAATACTCTATTTTTAATGAACCTCGTAAATATAAGATTTAAGAAGTTATTCTATTTATCAACCTTCCGTGTTCTTTAAGGCGACGGCTTATCGTTCTTTCATCTGAAAAATAAAAACATGCTCGAGCAGAACTTGCTGCACGATATATGTAGAATATCAACTTGTGGGGGAGGTAAGTCGAAAAACATTCATATGTGAATACATACGCCAAATACTAACAGGGCCATAAAAGAACAATTAGTTCGCCTCAACAATGGTGTTTGATAACAAAGTGCTGAACCATAAAAATGTCACTGTTACAAGTGCCGGCACACATTCGACTTCTTTAAGACATTTTTTTTTTTTACTTAAAGGTCAGTCTTCAATGTTTCTAATAAGTTTTAATTTCAATTAGCCTGTTATCAATGCATCCTTTAAATCGTTAATATATATTTTGTTTTTTTTTTTTCGTTTTTACAAACAATTTATAATATTTTTTTTACATATACACAAGGTATATATAAAAATATTTATTTAAGTCAAATTAATAATTTTAACGGAGGTAGAGCCACGCAGCTGCTCCCGCTGTAAAATGAACGGGATAAGCCACGACCTCACAGAATATCTGCGTAAATAGGTACTGTTATTGCTTCCGCGTTTCGTCCGGTGAGGTGCCCTGTGGCCCGTACCTACTACTATATCTGTAATGCTGCAAATGTCCATGGGCAAAGTGTAAGTAGTAAGTAATCAATTACCACCAGGTGAGCCGCTTGCTCGTTTGTCAGCCTTTTCCATAAAAAAAATTAAAACATCCCAGTCAGAAAACCTCCACATTTATGCTTGTTTTTTTTAGAGTTAATAATAAGTTTTTTTTATATAACCTATAAGTACAGCGGCAAAAACTGACTGAACAAGTGATGCGCTTTTTTTCCTTTTTGTTGTTTTCTCTTGGTTAATGCGCCTTATAATAATATTAATAAAAATAATAAAAATTCAAGCAATCGACACGCTTACGTACCCATAGCAGCACAGTGACAGTTAGACTTACCGACTAATTCAAAGCCGCCAAGCCCTGTGAAAACAAATACAGTAGTAAAACTATGACAAATACAGTAGTACAAGCTATAATGTTAACCACTAGTTTATTGATTCGGCTTCAAACTAATTTAAGAATCGATGTTAAATTCAGAGCATGGCAAAAGTATCGAAGTTTATAAATATAAATTTGATTTCGTCCTTCAACATTATTCTGCACGATGACTTATATTTTCACACAGAAGTTTCTCAATCCAAAATTGTTCAAAAAAATGTCAACAAAAACCTAAAGTTCTACAGCGCAAGTACGCAATAAAGTGCTTACATTTTATTCTTTTTAAACGAGAACTATGTGCCACATAACTACTAATTACCAAACAATACCCGCGAGAATTCTTACTAAAGAATGTAAAATATGGTAGGTCGCACATAAATTGACCTTGGCAAAGGGATTAAACACATGCCCATCAAAATAAAACTGTGTTAATGGAAATTGACTAAGACGCTTATGCATTTCTTTAGCCTTAGCACTCGGATTAATTTAAAAGGCTGAAGTAATACTTTAAACAGTCACGATCGAGATTTCATTTAGATTGCATGTACGAAGCAGAAAGTAAAAAAGTCAAGTTTTAAACACTAAACAATTTAATAATGGCATCCGCCTTGTTATGCACACATATTTAAAAAAATGTTAAATTCGTAACTTGTTCATGTACCATTTTCTTTAAACTTTTAAACTACTTAACATTTATAGAAATATATAATTATTAGAAATTAAGATAATTGGTACAGATTTTTATTTTACAAATTTTATTAGATGCTCCCATACCCTCTACTTATTTAATATCACAGACAAAAGTTGTATTAACTATCTTACAATTATTTACGGTTCTCTATATTGTACCTAATTAAAAATCGAGATAATCGTTAATACAAAATGTATCTAGGGGTAGGAATAGAATATTTTCCATAAACAGTTCCGACACGATAACTTCACAGAAATCTATATCTTGACATTTCATGCGTAGGTGATAATAAGTTATTATCTATAAAAAATCTTAATAATTTTGAACATCGCTAATCTTTTTCATTAAAAAATCTACAACCTCGGCAATCGGATCGATAGATCCTTTTAGTTTTATATATGAAATGATCAGAAATTAAAGAATATTGGTTTTGATACTTTGAGAACTATTTGAAAGAGTCGTAATTATGTGGTTCTACGATTATAATTTATGGTTTTTCGTGAAAGCCTACGCTGTCTAATTTTCAATACGCATTACGTTGTACATTATAATGTTGTATCAACATTACACCACTATATAGATTTTATGAACTTCATATCATTTAATGCTATGAAATTCATACAAGGTCCAAACTAAATTATTTCACAGAATAAATGGATGGAATATTTAACAGACCGTATTATTCGCGGAATCTGCAAGTTCAGAAGGGAGTTTTTACCCTTGCCAGACCAAATACTAAGCCTTGAGATTTACCAGCTACGGCGGTGCCCGTGTGCATTACACACCCTGCACTATAGGTTAAGCCGCCCTTGCACTTTATAACCTAAAAAACTATTGCCGCTCTTCTATTTTTCTACATTTCTGATACAGTATGTATTAATACAAACGTTAAATATATTTTATAAATATACAAGTCTCGTGCCGTCTCAAACAATGGGAATAAATACAGCCGTAGTGATTGCGCATGCTCACAGCCTCCGGTCCAAGTGCCGTGCCCTCCGTTGGCAACAGCGTACAGTTTAGCCCCCTCACGTGTGCTAACACGACCTTTTCTGTTTATTTAATTTACAATGAGATGTTACAATGCGCATCAATTTAAATTATACTCATTAGAAACACCTATATGTAAACGTTAAAACTGGCTTGGTCAGCATGAATACGATTATTTTCCGAAATGTGTTTCATCTATTCAATTTTTTTCATTGTGTGTGAAGTGAGATGATTAAGGCATTAGGTAAGTCATCAGCTACATACGTATAATTACAAAAGTAAAGTATTTTGATTAACATTTGACTATATCACAACCAGTTCCATTACATTTTAAATGTAGATGAGTACTTTATAATTGGTAATAACAGTACATTATTGATATATGGTTGAATATCAATATTTATACAGTTTATTCTATTTTCTTATTTTTATAGTCTATACTAAAACTAATATTGTTTCAAAATAGCGAGTGAATCATAGTGCAAAATATTAACTGTTATTTTGTTACAATTTCAGAATGGTTCAGTCAGTAAAAAACATCATAGGAAGGCCAGCACCGGCACGCTTTCGATACATATTTCTCCTCGCAACTATTTTTGGTGGGAGTTTCCTGTTCCTCGTAATAAACAAAGGCACGGATATATTTTATATAAAGAACGATATAACCTCGGTGTGGTATTCCACGCGTCCATATGAAATTTTCGAATCTAACGCCAGTTTTACGATTAAAACCGAAGGCTGCACTATTCCAGGATTACGTCCTTTTGATGAAAGCATACGAAAATTCATTGAAACTCCGAAGCATTTAAAATTGTGCAACGCTTCGAAAACACCATTACTAAATTATAATGATACTCATATTTGGTTATCGCCTGAAAAGCTTAACATCACCGCGAATGCGAACATAAGCTGCTGTTACAGACCATTCTACAGGCCATTGGCAATCAGCGACATATCCTCCACCGATATAGATAATAGAGTGAAGTACGAAGATTGTGTTTACTTCTCAGATTACATAGAAGTGGCGAATGAATTTGTGAAAGTGTCATGCACTAATCATGACAAAATTATTTACGAGCAGTTTTTTCTGTTTGCACTCAAGAAGCCTTTTTTATCCTATAGGGAAGATTCGACCGAACTTCCTGCGAATCAGTCAGGTTACAACGTCATAGTTATGGGAATAGATGCCATTTCTAGGCTGAACTTTTATAGAACGATGCCAAAAACGTTATCGTATTTAAAAAAGAAAGGTGCTGTTGAATTGTTTGGATATAACAAAGTTGGTGACAACACATTTCCTAATTTGAGCCCTATGTTACTTGGCATAAAAGATACAGATTTAAAAAGAACTTGCTGGCCTAATACTAGAGCAACATTCGACAATTGTCCATTTATATGGGACTGGTATAAAGATGTTGGCTATTATACAGCACTTGGAGAAGATAGTGCTAGCTTGGGTACATTTAATTTCGAAAAACCTGGCTTTAGTGGTACCCCAACAGATTATTATATACACACTTTTATGCATGAAGCTGAATTACATGTTGGAAATAATAAAGATTTTAACTCATTTATATGCATGGGAAATAAATATTTTTACCAAGTTTTACTAGATTACGTAGAAGATTTAACAAAGACGTTAAAAACGTCCAAATTGTTCGGTTTCTTTTGGGAAGTAACGATGAGTCATGATTATTTAAACTATCCTGTTATTATGGATGATAGTTACCAGAAGTTTTTAAAAAAACTTGACAGTTCAAAATATTTGGATGAAACTATTTTAATTCTGCTCAGTGATCACGGTATACGCTGGGGCGACATAAGATTCACTAAACAAGGACGGCTGGAAGAGAGGTTACCGCTTGTCCATATATTGTTGCCGACATCGTTTCGGAAAAGATATTCTTCGGCTTACAATAATTTAAAATTGAACAGCAGGCGGCTTACCACGCCTTTCGATTTATACTCGACGCTGTCAGACCTTGTCAATTTAGATACAATTGAGAACGACAAAATCCAACAACGGACTTCGTCATTCTACACACAAGATAGAAGCATCAGTTTGTTTTTACCTATACCGGGCAATAGGACGTGTTATATGGCCGGTATTGACGACCATTGGTGCACATGTCACACGGGGAAGAAGATATCAACTAGCAGCGTGGAAGCTGCGGAGGCCGCCGCCTTTTTGGTACGTCAGTTGAATGTAATAGTGCTTCCTCACGTGCAATGCGAACGGCTGCAGCTCGCAGACTTGCTGGAGGTAACTGAAATGGAGGTTGGCACGCCGGGTGAAAATGAGGTGGGATGGCGCGAGTTCATGGTTACTGTGCGGACAGCACCTGGTGGAGGGCTGTTTGAGGGTACTCTACGCTACGACAGCGGCGGCTGGTCTCTGGCCGGAACAGTAAGCCGGCTGAATCTATATGGGGACCAAAGCCGCTGCGTCCACGACTACCAACTCAAACTGTACTGCTACTGCAGATAAATCTCATAGGATAAATTAAATGTCTGTGATATTGTTATATGTTATGAAGTAGCAAACGCCGGACCTAGATAATAATGAGTTGCTCAAAATGCTACCTAAAAACCTATGTTGTATATGATTTGTACAACATAAAGCGCATTATCGTTTCTCTAATTGATTTTTAAAATAGATTTAATTATTTATGTCAGACAAAATTAGAATCCCATGAACATATCTTTTTTTAATAACACTGTTTTAACAAGTATAAACGACGTCTTATAAATTCGGAAATTAACCAAGGAGGTAAATGTACAAGTAGCTACGTTTTAGAATTTCTGTAGTTTTTTCTTAACATATCAATTTTATTACTTAATAGACAATCAACTTTGAATGATCCTTGATGGTGTGCTAAGCACATCACATAATTTTTTAACTTAATATTTTTGAGAACATTGGAAAGTATAGTTAATTTTAGAAACGATTACCTACGTATAGTAGACATTGTGCTTCCGTTCATAAAAACATAGAATAATTATTAAATCCGACATATCCAATAAATTAATAGTGAATATCAATTTGAAAATATCGTACTTTGCAATAAGGAATTAGGAGTAAAAAATATTAATAAGGTTGCTCTTGATAAGTTAGGAGATAACAGCAGAGTCAAGAAGTAGACAAGACATTGTAATCAGAATAACAATGGCAAAAGAGCTTTTAAAAGTGAAAAAGATTACAAAACTGTATGTCTGGAACATAACACTCAATGCAGCGAACTGTCTAGACATAAGGAAACACTTAGGCCTTTGAGATGTAATGCTGGAGAATAATCATGCAAGTAAGTTAAACGGCAAGAAGAAAAAATAAAGAACTACTTAGTAAGGTATTTTGAGAGAATTTGAAACAAATTGTCGAATATCGAAGTCAATAAAAGTGCAAATATATTGAGCATATGAATGAGAAAACTTGATGAGACATAGCAATTTCATAAAATTAATGTTAAAAAACAGAGAGAAAGAGGAAAAGGAGATGGCCACGGATAATTTATTTAGAACAAGAACAGGAAGAACTAAACGTCGGGTCTTATAAAGATATCAATGGGCTAGCAGAATGCTGAGAGGTTTGCAAGATACACCACCGATAAGAGCGTATCAATTAGTAATGATAATTATTATTTGATTCCTAACATGTAATAACTTGGGCATGGTTTTAACGTTAAAAATTTTATTCACTATATTACTACACATACAACTAAACGTAATAAAATTAATAAGTAATGTACATTTTGAAGATTGCTTATAGTGTTGTAGTTCGGAACTAAGGTTATAATATCCAAAATCGTCTTAATAAAACAAAATTGTGTTAGGTAGGTACTGAGAGTACCAAAGTAATCGTCGATTTGCACAAATTGCATCTTTAAAATAATGAAGAATAGTATTTCGGCAAACAATCGTTTGGCCGCATGAATGTATATCAGATTACAAAATAATAATGTATTCAAACTAGAACAGTGGCAGATTTTCTTTTACATCTGCATTGTGCGCTTGGTTACATATATATGTATATCACTTAGAATTTTAGAAGTTTACAAATTAGAAAGTCTTATGACAAGTTTAGAATAGAATGTATTTTAAACATATTAGAATACAACTAGACCGAATAAAGTCTTCAGCTTTAATATTATGACGTAGACGAGCTTTGTTTTTGTGCTGTTAATTATTTTTCTTTTATGTTTAAATATTTTGTAAATAAGATATATTTTTCATTAAATTACTTGTGTTATTTATAAAGTAATGACATAACAGTACGTGTTTGAAACATAAAGGTTGACCATATTATAAGGACTAATTAGCCTACACCTTAACTACACCAACGCATTTTAACACTAGCTGTTAACCGCATATTTGTCCACATAAAAGTCGCGACGTAATTGAAATAAAAACTTTTTAGCCCTTACATTTAATTTGTATAGACCGAAAGTTGTGTAAGCACACTAGCTTACCCCCTAGGTGTCATCCTGTCTATACCTACCGTCAACTATTACTTCATATAAGTTTTTACATTTTTCAGGCGAATTCAATTTTTATCTGACGAACATACAGACACTACTTTGTTCTCTATAATAATTATAGCATAGGTAGATATAGATATTTACACAGGTAGACATCCAGTTGAAATAAAACGTAAGTAGTTTAAATTATTCTCTGAGAAGTTCTCTATTCATCAATGGAAGCTACGTCGTAATCGATTTAGCCATTTTGAAGAATACACTTGACGAACCGATGAACAAAGATGCAAAAAATAAAAGTTATTAACTTGAAAACCAATCAGCCACGAAGGCGATTATATTAAACTAATCATACGATTCCAACTAATCTAGATCAGCGGTGTCGAATAGTTAGTACAAACTGTATGAATATTTCACATTCCTGTCCGAAACATTAATTATCTTTACAGTCATGTAATTTTACAACATGAAAAGCCAGGCGAGCACGTAGTGCTCCTAATAGTATGCGAAAGCTACAAGGTTCTGAGCTGTGCTGGTCACACGGATATTTAAGATATTATATCCCTTTGCCTAGTCATCACATTGATAAAACTGCCCTTCCAACCGAATCACAACAGCGCTTATTACTGCCTGGCGGTTAGGTAACTGACAAGGCAGCAATACCATCTCAGACGGACGGAAAAGAATCCTAACACTTATAAATGTTAGGATTCTTTTCCGTCATTGTCATTGTCATCAGGTGTCATTTGTCCTAAATGTTTTTAATCGACTGGCAAATAACAACACAAGGTCATTGTCCTCGGCAAGATTTGAACCCGAGGTCTCTTATTTAAAAAGCATCGGCCAACAGTCGGTTACAATTGGGTCTAAGACTGTTAATATTAGCAATTTCTAAATATACAATTCATTATTTAAAGTGCAAGTTATATTATAGTTTGAACGTGAATATTATAATTCGCCCTCCACGTGATCTTCGTCATTGTGATGCGACAATAACAAATAATACTTACGCTCCTCGATTGCACCCGCGAAGCGTTACAAACAGAACCTAGGACGTCGATTATGATTCAAATTTTCTTGAATACATGCCTATTGTGAGCGAGACTTTAGAAACACTTGCGCATATGTCACGGCCAGGTGGAAATTAATATAACAAAAACTCTGAATATGTTCTTTATTTTTTTCAACCTCCTGTATTTTTTTCTTAACATAGTGCAATATACAACGGTACACTCGACACACGTTTGGTTTAGTTTAAGTAAGTTTTCACCACGTTCCTAGCTGCTTTAACAATAATCATACTATTTTAATAAAGTTTCTCGGTTAAAATTCCGATGGCTATAAGTATATTTGTGTGCGTTATAAAAGCATTTGACGACTCGATTGGCGCAGTTACTGAACAATATGGTGATAACGGCATCGCGGGTTGTGAGTTCGAGTACCACACGGCACAAGTCGTTTTTTTCTTAAGTAAGAAGTTCCTTTTTAGGAATCTTTGTATGTAAATACTACCAAAAAACCTTTTGAAAAATCTTGATATATTATTGCGAACAGCGTCAGGAATGCAAAACCGAAGAGTCGATAATAGATACTTAACAGCAGCTTATTTAAAATACTTCACAATATGTAAAATCAAGTCAGAAAAAGTAACACGCCATTTTGCACTTTAAACTTTTTCATTAAGTTTAAGATAATAAAAACTTGAAATTAAACATAGCCAGTAATGCAGATGTTTCTTTGCAAACGTAAGAGTTTTAAATGTACAAGACTGAAGCAAAATATTTTTGTAAACGACCGTGAAGAACAATTGAAATTTAATTTTACGCATAACTTATTGACAAGTTCTTTCATAACCATACAGCGGAACAAATACTCGCGTATGTGTAAATAAGTTACATGATAAATGTATTATTTTTCAGTATGGGTCGAATAGCAGCCGAAGGAGGTGGAGGAGGCATAAAGTGCATCACGAAGGCTAACCCTGGATTGTCAGTGCGCTTGCGATATATATATCTCATCGCGACTATCTTTGGTGGGAGCTACGTCATCATATCCTTAAGTAATTATACAAATGTTCTCTTCTTTAACAACCATGTTCTACCTGGGTCTTCTTGGGATCTTCATCATCAGGGAGAATCGTTCAGCGACAGATTTACTATTAGAACTGAAGGCTGCAGCATACCGGTATTGAACCCCTATGACAGCAGCATCAAGAGATTCATAAAATATCCCAGAACAATGGAAAAGTGCCCTAACGCAAACAAACCTTTATTAGACAATAATAGAAGTCATATATGGATATTGCATGAAAATAAGCACAACTATAACATAAGCGAAGATTATCATTTTTCTTGTTGTTATAAAACTTTTAACCGACCGTCCTCTGTTGATGATATCGGTTCGCCTGATATTGACGATCGGGTACGTTACAGTGAATGCATCTATTTTCACAATTTCATTCGAGCGACAGAGGAGTTTGTGAGAGTTTCGTGTCATTATAATGGTATTGAAATCTACCAACAATTCTTTGTATTTACACCCAAGAAAGAATTCATGTCGCATGGGACCGATGAAATAGAAAAAACTGACTTCGGCTATAACGTCATACTTATGGGTATAGATGCAGTTTCAAGGTTAAATTTCCACAGAACGATGCCGAAGACTTTACGATTTTTAAAGACTAAAGGTGCCGTGGAGTTACTTGGTTATAACAAAGTTGGGGACAACACATTTCCAAATCTAATACCGTTATTGATGGGTATAAAAGAAAGCGAATTAAAAACAACTTGCCTTCCCTATGAACATGCGTCGTTTGATAATTGTCCATTCATTTGGGAATGGTTCAAACAAGCTGGCTATTACACAGCCCTCGGTGAAGATTCTTCAGTCATCGGCACTTTTAATTATTTAAAAGTAGGTTTCAGTAATACCCCAACAGATTATTATTTACATACATTTATTAATGAAGCAGAAAGGAATTCTGGAAAAGTGAAGGATTTTAACTCATATCTGTGTATGAACGAGAAATATTTCTTCCAAGTTTTATTGGATTACATAGAAAATCTTACAATAACATTGAGTTCTTCACGACTATTTGGATTTTTTTGGGAAATAACGATGAGCCATGATTATCTTAATTACCCAATGGTGATGGACAAAAGCTACGAATTGTTTTTGAACAAACTGGAGAGCTCAAAATACTTAGATAAAACAATTCTTATCCTCTTAAGTGATCATGGTATTAGATGGGGTGATATAAGGTCAACCAAACAAGGAAGATTAGAAGAAAGGTTACCTTTTGTGTATATTTTAGTTCCGCAGTCCTTTCAAGAAACATACAAAGTAGCTTACGATAACTTAAGGATAAATAGTCGACGCCTGACGACGCCGTTCGACCTCCATGAAACTTTAAACGACCTTATTGACTTAAAAAATATCGAGAATACCCATTTGGGGCATCGGAATAAAGATGAGTATGCAAATAAAAAAGGTTTAAGTTTATTTCTGCCAGTGGCTGAAAATAGAACTTGTGAAATGGCAAATATCGACGACCATTGGTGTACCTGTCATAAAGATAAAAAATTGCCCCCAGAGAGTAGCGAAGCTTTACAAGCCTCTGCAAGTTTAATACTTCATATAAATTCTTTACTGCGGACGCAAAAACAATGCGCTAAGCTAAAGCTTGCCGAGTTAATAGATGTAATAGAAATGGATGTTGGAACTCCAAATGAGAATGAAGAAAGCTGGCGTGAGTTCATGGTAACATTACGCACAACACCAGGGAATGGTATATTTGAAGCAACCCTCCGCCAAAGTAGCCTCAATTGGACGCTAGCTGGTACCATCAGTAGGTTAAATCTCTATGGTGATCAAAGCCACTGCACACACAACTCTCAGCTAAAATTATATTGTTATTGTTTTTAATAATACTTTACATATAAGATCGTAAACATATTCGTGATGTTGACGATTTGAAGTCGGTATCAAAAGCAATAATGTCTATAGTCGAATGAGTAACTTTTATAATTAAATAATTAAGATACCTACTATTTATAAAGAATTCTCAGAAGTTTTGATACTATCACGATTTATGCTTCACTATTTAAGTCCTTTTTTTCAATAAATAAGATAGTATTAAACGTAAATGTCTAACAGCCACTAAAATAATATATAAAAACATCTGGTCTAGTACAAATTATAAGAATGTTAGAACATTGAATGTTATAAAAGTTTTAAAGCCAAGAAATAATTGTACATATTTAAGAATAATTTAATTCTTAAGTTACCTGAATACAGTTTTATTTAAGTATATTATATTGTTTTTAAATTTACGCGTTATGGTATCAATCAAAAGTTTATTTTATTATGATATGTGTGAATAGCTTTTTAAAATAGGTAACTGCTACATAAGTTGCATTTTGTAAATAGTTTTTTCTTAATTGCAAAATAATAAGATATATGCAATATTTTAAGAATATCGAGAAGAGCCAAAAAATAGGTACTTAGCGACATATTGACTGTAAATACCGTAGAACTTTCCTAGGGAGACACAGCAAAAGTGTCCTACCACTATTTATACTTATGTCTTATTTACAATAACATCATTGCTAGCATAAACTTGATGATCTATTTGACGCAGTTGCTAAGTTATCGGCTTTGGCGTCACAGGTTGTAGGTTCGATTCCCATCTGGTGCAAATATTTGCATGAACTATAAAAAATTGTTCTGAATATGGGAGCTTATCTGTGCAACATTTATATGTTTAAAACGCCCTTATAACACAATATGTATCTATCCTACAATAAGGGCAGAATTTATTCAAAATAAACCGATTAAATTAACCCAATTTATGAAAACTAAATAAATGTTGTCTTCTTGAAAACTTTTATTATGCAGAGCTTCTGGTGGACCAAAATGCGTGGAATATAGTTGATTGACTCGTATGTGGGATGGATATTATTGTATTAAGGT